>JALPQI010012299.1:0-44225 GCA_025490895.1 Thaumatotibia leucotreta
TCTGATCATTTGTAAAACAAATGGAAAATATGAAACTAAAAGCCCAAACTTGATGTTCGTATTTGGGATTTTTATTAGATTATTAGAAAACTTTCAAAGTACAAAATAATCAAAACCGGGACTTAACGTTCTCATACTCATTGCCCAATCAAAGAACGAGTAGATAAAATCAAAAATGTCATAAATAAAAAATTAAACACGCAGAAGGTTAGAATACGCGGGATATTACCGGAATTATTCTTCCTACTTATTCGAATAATCCTGCGAAAACTGTTTCTTGAGCACGATAAAAGAAAACTGCTTTCCTAAGAGCATGTCACCCTTGACCTCTATGAACTCTAGTATTACCCAACGTTTTGTTGCATGTCACGAATCAAAGCCAGTTATCGTAGCACTTAGGATAACCATCGCCAAGAAATCCAACGTCATGCTTCATTTTTCGTATCATCGCTTCAGTTATAAGCCGGTTACTTTCATGTAGAATATATGGAACTGGTCGTGAAAATAGACGCGAGCGCAGATATAATATCATTTTGAAAGAACGGCCAAAACAGAAATCTGAACTGCTCGCATTGTAGCTATTAGACATGCCTCCAAAATTAATTGAGTATTGAAAAAATAATAATTTCCTTAAAATTTTATTGTGGTAATGATAGTTATAGTAGTCTCAAAAATAACGCAAGATTTAAATGTAGTGAAAAAGCATATTTTTTCGACCCATTTCAAATTTTTTCCTGACACACAAAGTATACAGAATAGGATTAAGTATTATAATTGCAAATCACCCAGCAGCCCTGACGAAAAACGGTTTTGACCCCATTCTCTGACAGTTTTTCGTTCATTTCAGTGGATCCCAAATATTGCAATTTAACATAATTGTTTATTTTTTATGGGGTTATTTATAGTCAAAGATCTATGTAAGCAAGCTCTCTATCACTGGTTTGAAGGGGGGTATTTCACACTGCAGCAACGAAATTCACCCATATTTATGCAAATTTCATAGAAAATTTTTACAAAGGAGTGCTTTGTTACAGCAAAGCCTTAGAAGTAATGTCTCAGCATTCTTTACCATACTAAACCCTATTCTTTGTACTTTATGATTAAATCAAGAAGTCAAACAAGAAATAAGTATTTTTCATCGATATCAAATCTTGCGTTATTTTTGGGACACCCTTTACTATTAAGAAAGCAGATGACGGCAGTAATAATGTATATTTGCCACCATTCCAAATCTTCCCGTGGGAATCGTAAAAGTCGACTAAGGGATAGAAATGTCAAGGAACAATCCTTTACAGAAGATTAATGATGAGCTGCATCATCGTCATGGTAGACAGTGTGGACACACTACTGCGATCGCCAACCCGCTTGCCCAGCGTGGCGATTATGGGCATTTATCTCCTAACGCGTCAATACACATACTTAGTTAACAGGAGAGGCCTACGTCCAGCAGTGAACTAAAGGAGGCTGACATGACAATATTTTTATGAAAGGACGTATAAGTAGTTATCTCCAGGAATTCAAAGTCAGTCAATATTAATAATTTCACAAGAAGTCTTATTAACCGACAAACGCAATTACGACCTAATTGCGTAAACTTACGTTTAATTTTATCCTGACGTTTCGGGCATGATTTCAATGTAAGATTTAGAGTCTCGCCCATATTATTATAATCGTGAACAATTTCTGACCAAAAAAATATAAATAAATAACTATGAACTATGAACATTAAGTCAAACAACACAAAGTTGTTTTTGATGTTACAATGTTTGAAACATACGATGTGTAGAAAGTTAGGCAAATGTTAACTGGAAGTAAACACAGGAATTTGACTTGGAAATGTGGATTCGCTATAAAGGGAAATGATGATTTTGCAATATTGAAGTAATATCGTGACTGAGTGCTGAAACTGAGATTTAAGAACCAGTATACCGAGACATCCGATTAAATGAAGTTGCTGTTGATTTTCAGGTTTTGAATTATACTGGATTTATTAGAATAAAGTCTGGTTTTGGAATAGCACCACAGGTGGAGTTGGTCGGTATTTTATCGAGGCTTGTATATTGCTTTTTCGTGTAGAAGATTATTGAATGCTGAAGCGTGCTTTTATATTTAGTGCTTTAGAACGAGAGCTTACAGGAAAGTACTGCCACTATTTACTGCCTATATTGGCATTGACAAAAGGGTGTAATTTTGTTTAGATCAAAATATTCAGAGTATTTTTTTTAATGATCGGAATTTCATTGATAATTTAAACAAACTTATAAAATGGGTCAAATAGTATATTACGATTCTAAATATTTTTAAAGTAAGTACACATTTGAAAATACTACATTTGCTGCAATTTGAGACTAGAATCATCGACATATATCTACACCCGTCTACATTTATATGTAAATTTCCTTCGTCTGAAACAATCCTGAACAAGGTTTTGTCCAATGAGAATAATGATAATACCCATACAGGGTGTTCGTGAGTATACCGACAGACTTGAAAGGTGTATTCCTGGCCACATTTTGAGGCCATAATGTCATATGAACTTTTCTGGATTCGGCTTAGTTTAAGAGATAATGACATGTTTTTCAAAAAACTATTTTCATCTTAAGTCACTGAAAAATATCTGCACGATTAAAATTCTTACACTAATAGATTTCGTCTCGACATATTCACTGATTAAAATTAGAGAAAGTGAGAAAAAAGTTTCAGAATAATGTTCAACCAAAAAAAAGAATTAAAAACCTTGAAAAAAAATATTTCTCTTCAATTTATTACCGGTCATGCAGAAAAAAATCAATATATCACAAAAAAGAATTAAAAAAAAATTATAAATGACATTGTTACATTTTTTTTTACTTCTTTTGTCATCAAAATGCATTGGTAAACTCTATCGGTATACTCACGAACACCCTGTATATAGAAATACGAACTACATCTAGTTTAACCTTACGCTCGACGGAGGTCACAGGAGCATTTCCAATATACCCTTAACCCTATCCAAAGAACACTAGACTGGAAAAATCGTTGATTGATTTTATTAAAACCTAATAAGGATTCCACAAGCCATGACTTATAGTTAACCAAAGTTTCAGAAAGCTATTCTAAAGGAATATTAATACGTAACAAGAGCAAGAAGTTGCCGTGAAACGCGCTGAAGTTACGAAACTAATAACTTGAACTTATATCAAAGTCCTCTTAACTAGCTTCTGAATACAAACGAGTCTTTATGTCTTATACTCACATATGACCTTAAGGCTTGTCCATTAATCACGTCATAGAGTATGAGGGGAGGGAGGGGATCAAGAAAAAATCACCAATTATCACCATAGGGGAGGGGGGTCATCGGAAAAAATCACGTGCAATTTTTTGTTTTTTTTTTTTTTTTATACCACGTCGGTGGCAAACAAGCATACGGCCCGCCTGATGGAAAGCAGTCACCGTAGCCTATGGGCGCCTGCAACCTCAGGGTGTCACATGCGCGTTGCCGACCTAATAAAAATAACGTTGGCACAACAAAGTGGCTCCACTCCACCTGATCGTAAGTGGAAAAGTAGAGCCCAAATCGCGGCGGCAACGAACAGGAGACAATCAGTAACCTGTTAGTTGCCACCGCCTTGCTGGCCCGCTAGATGCTGGTAAATACACCGGCTGACCCCGAAACACGGCAAACACGAAAGTAAGTCATTTCACGGGCGTTTGCACCGAATGTACGGTGGTAGCCAACCAGGCGGGTACTAGTAAAAATACCCTACCACCGGCTGAGAAGCTGGATACTCAGTATTTCCCTTAGTCGACTCCTACGACACCCACGGGAAGAGAGGGGCGGTTGATTTTTTTACTCTCTAATCAACAGCATTAGACCTATAACTAGTAAAAAAATCCTTTCTTTTTAACACTTTTTAAATACTAAGTTTTAAAATTTCGCAAACATTTACGTCGTAGTTTTCAAGTGTTATTAAAAGGACTACTTAAATTGGCAATAAATTACACGTCATATTGACTAGGGGGGGGGGGGTTCTGAAAATATCACCATGGGTGATGGGGGGTTGGGGGGGTCTAAAATAGGCCAAAATCGTATGACGTGATTAATGGACAAGCCTTTAAGTACAAGATGGAGTATCTTATCGTATGTTGGCTTACGGATACTATTTGACCCGTTGGGATCTTTTGTGTAATTGCCCCCTGTTGTGCCTATCCCAGGGATTGTTCTACCTACTGGATTTTTAATTCACCGTCCAGACATTTAGGGAGGTAATTCTGTGGTCATATTGATGAACTTTTACTATTGGATCGACAGCCGATTCGAGAAAAAAATCTAATGTTCTATGCAAACCCTGACATATTGTGTATAGTTGGTGGAAATGTATAAACGTTCATGCGCGATTATAAGGTTAATTTTTGTTGGGTGGCTCTGGAGTTTTTCATGTCTAAAGTTGATTGTTGATAGTTATGGATTGATCCATGATAAACGTGTACCTAGCTAAAATGTTCAAGGAAAGTAATAAACACTGAATAAAAATACCCGACAAGGGTGCTGAAGGACGGAAATTTTATGACTGCACAAAAAGATATAATATCTCCCAATTTATAAAAAGTACTTTTTGCAAGCGGGAAAATAAAATTGAAAGCGTTTGATTTCAGAAAAGAAAAGTACTTAATGAATATTAGACGGTCCAGTAAATAACTGAAAATATGTCGGACGCTTGTTTGGGTTCCGTACAAGGCAAAAAATATGAATGTTGAACTAATAGAATACTTTAAAATAAAACTATTTCGAACATAATCGGTCCAGCCCTTTTTGAATAACGACGGAACTCTACACTGTGCCCAGCCAGGAGCATGGCCCGACATGCTTTTGGCCGGTTATTCGGATTATAAAATGTGAGTAACTCGCGTGGAATATAATCATCGATATTGTTCACCTAAACTCCACCTGCATAATTGTGTAGTGTACCCAGTACCTACGATGGTTACACGTGATTACAATCGCTTATTGTGTAAACGGCTCAATAGTTATATTGTAACAATAGGTATCCTAGAGACTACGACAGTAATTACACAGGGTGTATTTCCAGCGAGGCTAAGCTGAATATGCATTCAGATGGCTTAGATAGCCAACGCGTTTATCGTTTATCGCGCTACTCGTCATGTTCGCATCATAAGCCTACTGCATCCTCGTTTGATATCCACCAATCAGATCTATGTCACATCTGGCAGAGATCTTTATCCTTAGCACGTTAGGACAATAGGCATGATGACTGGCAAGTCAAATCAGCATCTTTTTTCGAACTGTCAAAACGATCACCTCTATGGAATTTTATATGAGATACTCAAAAGTGACGTCACGTTTGAGTACTGCCAAATGACCTACTCTTTTAAGTTCTTTTCAATTTATTAAATAGAAGTTCTGTACAAGAATTACTGCAATCTACATCTTAGTAATCATTTCTTCGTGCATTTTGTCGTACATAATGTTAAATAATTTATTTTAACTACAGTCATAATCCCTATTAATACATGTTTGTTTTTTCATTTAGAAATGTGTAGTAATAAATAATGTAAAGGTGCGTTCAAACCAAAAGAGCATTCGCTGTTCTATCCCCCGTTCTACGAAATCAACCAATCACGTTTTGTGTAACGATCGAATTTCGTAGAGTGGGGGGTTAGAATAGCGAATGCTCTTTTAGTTTGAACGCACTTTTAGTGTATGAGATTTAAGTATGAGTGTGGAGGAAATGTAGCAGGAAAGCGGACCCTGGCAAAGGCTGGGATAACGCTAGGTAGAAGAAGAAGATGAATGTCATCTTGTTACTATGATGTCAAGAAGTAGCACCAAGTCAACCAATTTAGTAGCCTTAAGCGTAGGCACACAAATTGTATACGACTATACTTATAAGGTTACATGTACCTACATTTCTACCGCAAAAAAATTTGAGAATAGCCGTTGAACAGCTTAATATCCAGAATAATGGAGTGTTTGAGGTGACAAATGGCTCTCCAAATATGTCACGATTAAGCCCTCAGCTTCGTCGGACAAATTGAGTGGAAAACACATTGTGTTT
The DNA here is from genome assembly GCA_025490895.1 of Thaumatotibia leucotreta. Classification (NCBI taxonomy): domain Eukaryota; kingdom Metazoa; phylum Arthropoda; class Insecta; order Lepidoptera; family Tortricidae; genus Thaumatotibia; species Thaumatotibia leucotreta. Next base: position 6,057 of record JALPQI010012299.1, read on the forward strand.
TGGAATCGAGAATGTTTTGCTATTCAGTAGTTTATTTATAAAGGCAAACAAGATTTTCTAAATTGCAACGATGAGAAATAAAAAAAACCTTAATAAGCCGACTTATAAGGTGGTTAGATAAAAAAAATCAATAGTGATTAAATTACATGACACCGTTTAAATTACATTTGTAAATTTTCGAATAATCGTTTGCGCTATGAGCAGTAAAACTGTATTTTATTCAAAAATCAGGCTTCGAACTTCTTCATCTTAATAAATAATTTTCTTGTAATTTGAACAGACATTTGACGTTGTTCCATTTTTTAATTAAAAATACTACATCACTTAAGGAGATTTATTATTTTTTTGTTATTCTTGCGACATCATACACAGCGGGGGGGTAGTTTTTCACATTTTAAGTAGTTTCCATTACCAGGCGAAGCAAGTAATTTTTTCAATGTAGAGTTAAAAATAACATAAAAGTATTTTTGGGCAAAATAACCTATCAACAATATTTAAGGCACATTCCTTTAGTAATAAAAATAATAGATTATTATCTAAATCATTTATTCATGACACACAAGACAAGACAATTAACTGTAAATAAAATAATATCAGAGAAAAATTGATCCATTCATGTCCTATAGTTCTGGGACACCCTGTATTTTATCGGCGTATAGCAGCAAATACTAGTAATGTAGCTCTTGTCAAATAACAGCTTGTTTTCACGGCGGTCAGCTGTCATGCCGGCTTTTAATCCGCCAATCTGCCACGGACGGGACGACGGCGACGGTCGATAAACGTCTACTGCGATTGACTTAGCTTTTATTGTAGTTTGTTTTACTACAGTGTTCTTCGCAAAGTAATAGTTGCTTTAGGGCTTAAGATTGTCCGCGTTCTATACAAAGAAGAAAGTATCAAGTTATGTATTTATTTTGGGGAACCATTCAAATTGTTTTATTATATATTTATTGAGTTTTTTAAATATATTTATTTTCAAAACTACAATTTATGTACATAGATTAAATCTAACTAATCTACTTAACCTAACCTATATCTAAGATTGGCCCTTGTGGCATTGTACCGAGGATGCTGGCGGCATTTCCTCGCTGTATCGCAATACTGATGCGTTGTGCGAGGAAGTCGCCGGCTCTTCGGTCTTTAGTTACATCAACTAGACGTTTCGCGATCTCAGCAAACAATTTGCGTGCGCTGGGGCCCCAAGAACCTAAAGTTTCTACGCCAAACGGTACAAAATCGTACTCTTTGCCGAGGTTCTTATATTTATTACGTTTTAAAAACTCGGCATTTTCAGCCGCAGCGGCTGCCTTAAACGTAGTTCGTTGAAGATGGGACGGTGCCAGGGTGTCTACGCAAGTAGCATCCCATACCAACATCCGTCCCAAGCTCCAAGGAACCAAAGACACACCATCAGGTCTCTTACCATCATCTCTAATAATACCAGTAGGCTCAAGAAGAGCAGGTACGTTGACCGTGGCAAGAGACCTGCGGATAATGTCGTTAAGCGTCGCATGTCTGGATATACGGCCTGCGCTTTTTTGACAACTTAGTCCGTGGTGTCCCAGTCGGTCCACGTCTGTGCCACAACAGCATAAGTGAGGGGTACATACCGCGGCCCCGAGTCTCAGGCCGGTTGCGAGCCTAAGAGAGGCCGGATCCAGGAAAGTACCAGTACTAGCCGAAGGATGGGCATGCAGCCAGTAACCAGCTTCCCGGGTTCCGACCGCCAAAAGTCTCGCACGATCCGGACCTGCAGAGCTGTTTAGAAGAGAAATTGAGTTTATTGAGTTGTATTTGAGATTAAATTATACATTTAAAATAAGATTGCGTATATCTATTCAGTCCATGACATCATTCATCATCATCATTAGCCTTTCTCAGCGATCTGTTGGACATAGACCTCTCCTATTGCCTACATATGCGTAGGTACATACATGGACGAATTTAAAAGGTATCTGCCCATAATGGCTGTGTAAGCGGATTGGTGATCGCAGTAGTGTGTTCACTGTGATGATGCTATTGCCCATCATCAATCTTTAATTAAAGAATAGGCAGTGACACTGCAATCCCTTAGTCGACTCATCATACCCACGTGAAGAGTTGGTGACAAATATATCCTTACTGCCATCACCACACAGCCTAACTTGGCCTCGTACTTTAACATTTAAATGAAATGTATTTTCTGCCACTGCTGATTCTTTACAAATTCATGAAAGTCAAATAGACTTTTTTAGAATGTTATTAAAATTTCGTTCATAATTCGAGATAGTTAGGTACATTCATAAAACGCGAATACCTTAACCAAATTAGATTGCATAGCTCTCTGAATAAATAAACAACAAACATTCTAAAATAAATCTTTTAAATTAACGAAATAAATGCCTCATTCTAAAAACTCGCCTTACTTTTCACAAAACAATACTAGACCATAAACAGAGCCCTTAAAAGCGAATTGCCCTATTATTGTGATCGAATGAGGAGCGTGTCACCCCGTCCAATAAATGTTTGTCAGAACTTAATGGGATTTCTCAATATGTTTTGCGCGGGATTTTTCATTCATTCAGCAATAAAAATAAATAATTTGACATTCGATTCACAATCGAACAAATGTATTTAGAAATATATTGAAATTTTTGCTTTGAAAATAGGTAAATGAAAAATATGTAGATAAGTACATATTTTATTGTACTTAAAGCATTGATGAAAATATGAATCATGAATATTCTATAAATAAAAACATTAAATCTCACGCGGCTACTAAAAAAAGCATTTTAAAAAGAGTCCAGAAATTTATTTCAAATTTGTTTTGTATCTTTCCCACATTATGATCCTGAAATATTTTGGCTGCAGGACATAGGCCGCTCCTATTATCCAATTCCAAGTGAATTAGCAATCGCAATAGTGTGTCCACTATGATGACGATCAACTATCCGCTTGTTCGGTATTGATTAGTTTAGTTCAGTAGAATCTACAAAAATTATGGCTTCGTTTCCATAGTATTTTACATACAAGGTGCCCATGAGGAAAGGGAAACATTCTAACAGCATAATAATATTCCTGAGACTAAAAGAAGCAAAAAAATGTTAAATGAGTTTTGGTGGAATCTGCAAAAACAAAAAAAAATATGAATTTTTTGAAGTTTGAATACGGTTCTGTAAGAAGGAGGCTAGTAGGAAGTTATGTGGGAACGCAGCCCCTCTACTCCGGCAAAGCTTCCCTCCAAAACATAACATACTCACAAGACTCTTGATAACGGATGCGAAGGGTAAATATAGTAAACCCACAGGTTGCGGTTTCGGGGTCTCTCGGCTCGAATCAAACCAATGAGCTTTTCGAAACTTCAGAACCTTACAAAATTTAATATATTCTGGTATTTAGATATAGCCTTGCGGTGAAGGATAAAGGAAAAGGTAAAAGAAAATGCAATGATGTTTATGAATAATTCAATCAGCGTTGAATCTTATATTTTAGATTGTTCGGAATAAAAGGCGCGTGAGATGTATGGGCCTGTCTTGCTGCCAGACGCCTTCACATTCAACACAGATTCTATTCATATATTTTTATTTTTGTGTGTATCTTGTACCTCCCCCGCTCTGGGTCGTTCCTGGTGCAGAGGTTGGCTATCGCAATTCAGCGTGGCAATGCTGCCAGTGTGATGGGCACCTTTGCAACCGAAACTACACGGGGTGGGCTCTTTGATTAAAAAGTGTGCGTCGAGTATTTGTTAGTTTGTAAGTAAATTATGTAACTAAGTATTAGTGCTTATGTAGTTTTAAAATGGAAGTAAAAAATGAATATCAAAAAATTATTCTTGTACCTAACCTACCACATAATAAATATCTCTGAAGCCCTAGCCAGGCTGCCAATCTGCAATGCAATCGTATACGGTAAGTAAGCGATAAGTCATAAATACCTATATGAGAAAGACAGATTTCACAGATTGGTATGAAAAGTCACGTGACTATTACCATACATTATTATATTCACGTGACTTATAGCAATTGTAGAAAGGCATCTTGGCTAGGCATCCTGTTCTCTTATTATTAACCCCCACTACACTTAAAATACCTTTATAAATACTAAGAACTATTATCAGACCGTGATTAGACTGGGATTCGAAAACGCTCTTGACACCACAGTGTATAAGTCAATCTAGAATATATTCACAGTTAAGTGGTAAATGTTGTGTCATTTGTTGTGTCAACGGTACTTCCGAATCCCCTTCTGATGTCGGTTTGATAATACAAAACACGGAAAAAACGCAACAAGTAGCAATAAATTATAAGATAGTGTAGGATTAAAGGGAGCAATTCAAAACAAAATTAATTATTGACGTATATCATACCTACATTATTTTATAATACAAAAAACCGGCAAGTGCAAAGCCGTACCATCATCAGTTTATCATTTATAAAATGCAGTTAAATCAACCTACCTCAAAAACTATAAGAGATAATTTAATTTCAATTGATGAAATTAATTGGAGGACCCCACCCCCAATTTTTTTTTACATAATAGTGTCATAACTCTGTAGCGGTCAATACAACACAATCATATCCTTACCAAATATCATTACTGTTCAATCATTTATAGATTCCGAATAAATCGGCTGTGACAGACGGACATGACGAATCTATAAGGGTTCCGTTTTTGCCATTTTGGCTACGGAATCCTAAAAAGATACTGTAAAATTAGTAAGGCCATCTACGCTATCATCGCCATTGAAAAATGCAAAGGTACGAGTATCTATCGATCAACTAATCACTGTCTGGTCATTGACACCATGACGAAGGTTGTCACTAAGGCAGCTTTTATTGACTTTTACTTCAACTGTCATTGACGATAAGTATAAGGGCGTTTGTGCACTACACTGACTTTTACCGTCCGGTAGTCCGGTTTTTTACGGTCCGATATGCCACGCCATTAAATGTATATAGTAGCTTGTGCACTATACGTAATTTTACCATCCGACATTTTACTTTTACCCATTCCGGACAGTATTTTTCCGATCCGAGATGACAGCTATGAAAAACGTGTTAATGCTTGTGCACTGCGTCCGGAATTGCACTGACTTTTACCGTCCCCGATAGTCCGATTTCACAAAATTGAACCGTAAAAAACTACCGGACGCTCCTCCGAGTAAAAAAACGGACAAGTGCACAAGCCAATCATGCGTTTTTTTCATGCCATATCGGACCATGAAAACTCGGTCTGCCGGACAGTAAAATTCATTGTGGTGCACAATCGCCCTAAGGGCTGAGTGACGAGAGTCGAGTGGCGCGTCCAACGCGGGCAGCGGCGTGTCGAGCGTGTGAGGCCCGTCTCTCACAAGGCGACTCTCAAGCGATTTGTGTTTCATACTCGTATCCTACGCGTCGCTTGTGAGTAGCCGCCATATTGATTCACGACCTTGCGCACACGACGAGACGCGTCGACGACGCGTTTGATATCAGTCGCTCGCTACTGTCGTGCTGGTCGCACGCGACTCGAGTCGCATACGTACGCGTTGCTGACGAAATGGCGGCGGCGGAACTTTTTAATGTTCATTTCGTACAGGAGGTGGAAAAATATACATGTTTGTACCATTATAAGCTGCCAGAGTATGTAGCAGACAAGGCGTGGATTGAGATTGGAAAAAAAAATATTAAAAGGTAAACGGATGCACCCAGAATCGTTTTTTATACATTCGCTTGTTTTTGTAATAAATATAAATAGCAAAATATTGTCTTAATCACTCGAGTTACTAGACATTGTCGCACGAACGTGTTCCGAAACTGATGCAAAATAGTCTCATTAGCGTAACACCGTGTGCGCAAACGAGTAGCATACCCGTAGGCGACCATGGTTTGCGTCTCAGTCGCGTAGCATTTGAATAGCCTCGTGAGAGACGGGCCTAAAGGATGGTCTAAGGCACTGGCCTACTACCGCGAAAATCGAAATTCGGAAATTTCGAGGATTTTTCTCTGCCACTCCAACGAAGGTGTCATTAAAGTGAGAGCGACAAATCGTCGAAATTTACGAATTTCGTTTTTCGCGGTAGGGCCGCTGGTCTAAGCTATGAACTATGGGCTACAAACATGAATAAAAGATTCGCACCCGCGTGTAAATAAAAGAGACACAGCGATACTCGCCCAGCTATTAGCTATCATGCCGGGCGAGTATCTCTTTTTTTCTACACGGGAGTGCGTATCTTTTGTTCGTATTTATATTATCAAACCGCCATTAGAATGGAATTGGAAAGTACTGTTGACACAACAGTGTATAAGTCAATGTAGGATATACTCATAGTTACTCGTATATTCATATATTTATACTTTAAATGCAAAGACTTACAGACAATAGATTAATTAATCACTCGTTACATCTATAAACAACACTTTCCTTGGTAACTATTGTGTCATGTGTCTCGAATCCCTTTCTGATTCCGGTTTGATAATAGCCCCTTAGTAGCTCGCGGTAAGACCAGGGTGCTTAGACAAGTTGTCAATCGCTAACGCTTAACCGTCAATCGTAAACGTAAGGCCCTGTCTTCGTCGAACTAATACGAAAGAGTGACAGAGAGGGAAAACTACGATACGCTACTAAGCGTTAGCGATTGGCAACTTGGCTAAGCATGCAGTGCCTTAGACCAATATCGTGGCAAGGCCTTTACGTTTGCGTTTGCATTTGTTTAACATGGACGCCTTGCTCCGCCGGACGCTTTGATCGAGTGTGTACTCAGAGGTTTTACCGCAAACGACGTATTGCCTCTCTCTCGCCCTTGTGAATTCGTACGTTTGTGTGACAGAGAGGCAACACTTTGTTCGTGGTTCGCGGTAGGGCCTCAAGCGTTATACTGAGGGTTAGTGCATGGTACCGACTTTACAACGAGTATGGATTATAACGCGAATTTGTGTATGTAGGTATACTGAGCTCAATTAACCAAAATATCTAAGCTAATCCGTTATTAGGTAGTTAAATGTATTGAAGTTTGTATTAAATTAATGAATATTTGGGGACTTGTAATATGATCAGAGATCGGACAAAATGTCCATCATTGTTCGCAATAATAGGAACAAGATTCCAAAGTATTATATTTTAGAATTCATATATTTTACATTAGAAAGAGCCACAAATATCCATGCTAATCACACAAATTTATGGCCTATTCGGTATTTGAACACGGAAACTCCAGCTTAGTGGGCAGTAGGGTCACTAACAACTAAGACACGGAACCTGTTATAAATACTTAATTATTGTACCTAATATACTATCATATTTAGTTTTGACATGGAATTCATAATTGTATTAACTTTGCTTATAAAGTGAAGTACTAGATTTAGATCTCATTAAGGCAGAAATTATATTAAATTTGTCAAATAGCACCGGAAATATTACGCTAAATAGGGTATACAGAACCATTTTCCCGTTTGTTTGTCTAATAATATTTGGAATGAGCTATATAATCCACAGAGTATTATTAACAACTCGCATATTGGCCCGCTTCTCTATTAACACTTGCAAACGCATCCAAAGATCAAGCTACCTATTTTAAATCCTGAAAGATAGCAGATGCATCAATATGCTTCATATCCATTAACAAACTTACGCCATGATAAATATCAAGGGTTTCATACATAAGTATATATGCTTTAGGCGGACCAAATATGCTTAAAATTTTATTTCATCGTTACTATGAAGCTGTTTTCTTTTATTTATCTTAAGTTCGATCCCTTAGTCGGCTCTTACGACATCCACGAGAAGAGTTGGAGTCGAGAAAAATTTGTTCTCACTGCCGTCACATACGGCCTTTAGTACCATATTGTAATTTATTTATTAGTTATCGTCAGTTGTTGTAATATTAATTTATGTAACTGCCAATTTTTTACAGAAACGATTTTACAGAAGAGCCCTTAAACTAAATGGACATATATAAAGCATGTTGCATCTTTTTAGTTACTTATTCCATTGCAATGATGTTTATGTTATTTGCTCTTTTGAGGCCTATTTGATAATTAGTTACTCACTGTGACTACTATCATAATTTGAGAAATTTCTAGTTCTTACGAGAAATATTTTAAAATATACATTTTTAGTAAAGAGTTTAATGAAGAACTTAATAAAATGGCATACTAATTTATATACCTACACCATTCAATAATTCGACAGGTCATGTGACTGATTTTGATAATTTGTCAAGTCTATTTTATAAGTAAAGTAGTACAACTTCGATGGTAAATTATTCCAGGCACTGTTTGCTAGAAATTACCCCATTAAATAAGTAAATGAATAATAAATTGCCAACTAGACTATAAAAAGATATATCAAATAACAAAATCGAAGAAATGATTTACCATTTACCAATAATGGCATAACAAGCTGAAAATATCTCGCGCAACAAATAATTTATTGCGAATGGTAATAACAGGTAAGAGTTATTAGGTCGATGGAAATATTTATCGGCGAGCCGATTATGTGTGAAAATATTGATTTATTGTGTTTGATTGTTTACATATCTGAGTATTATGTGAGAGGTACTGTCGGCATAATATTTTGATAGTAGTCCTGAGAATTTATAACTAAAATACCTACTCTACTAATTTAGTGAAACAGGACTTAAATAAATTAAAAATTGCTTAGAAATTTACCGCTGGCGTTTCGGACGGGATTAAGTGCTGTTTCATTAAAATTATGTGTGAATTTCTTGGGAATGTTAATATAGAAAAAATGATCGATCAAGAGAGCAAAATTGCAAAATGATTGGCATTTGCACAGGTTTGATTTTGTGGACGATTTAAAATTAAGTGAGTTGTTTTTTATTTCATTTTATTCATATTTCAGAAAATCCCTGTTTATGAAATCCATCACAATTTTTTACTAAACAGGAAGTCGTATTATGAAATCCATTTTGCAATATAAATCTGAATTTTTCAGTTACTCAAGATAAGTCTAAATATAACAGTAATATTTCTTTTGTACAGATTCGGAGCAACCGTATTAAATCCTGATTGAATGGAAAGGATTTTCCGGTTTTCCTTCTTATATTCGTGAAAGATTAATAATCAGTGAAATACGCGTCATATTTGTTGATGACAATGATTATTCTTTTATTTCGTATTTTTCTTGGGAACATTCTTAATCTGTTATACTTGTTACGTTCTAATAATGTTTCCGTTTTCATCGTTGGTAGAGTAAATACGGAACCCAAATAAAGGCTTCCGAGTACAAATCAATAACTCGATTCTCGATTAAATTGGTATCCAAATAATTTTACGTTTATCGTTTCATCAGAATTCGTTTTTCATGCCGATATTTATTTTGTATATTATTAGAATAAATTATTTTTTATATTAGATAACAAGATGATTTTCGAATTACAGATGTAATTTAAGCATATCTAGGTTTATGTGAAAAGCGTAAAATTAGTATTTAAAGTGGTTCAAACGCAATATAAAATAGTAAATACCTAATCAAGAGTTTGAATCTCGCTAACTGGGGAAAAGTAGGAAAACTTTCCTACTTTGCTTACAGTGGACTCAAAAACAGGACAAATAACTCAAAAAAATAGTACGCACAAGAAGCATCCCATTTATTATCAGTCTACGCGACGATATCGAAAATTCCACATAAAATACGTTAAAAGTAAACACACGCTCATAAATGATTAACCGAAATTGCCAGCACCCTCTCATTACAATAATGACTCGTCCACCTGTAAAGTTCACAAACAGCCGTTTAAACTCACCTCTCCAAAGAATGTAGACCAGCGTACCCACCCACAAGAATCCAGAGGCGAACACTTCAAAAAACTTTAACACAACGAATCGACATGCGGCACACACATTAGCTATATAAGTTTATCACTACACAATCACGTCAATTAAAGTTTAATTCCGTTTTTTGGGGGAAGGTAACCTTAAGAATATCGGTCGGAGATTAAATATTAACGGCAGGGACGCGGTGCGGCGATACGTGCGCTCGGCACGAAGGACAGCGGTAGACTGAAATGAACTGGTCTGGTCTGAAGCGACGCGCTACGATTCAGGTATCCGAAAGGGAACTTGTGGAATTGTCTGTTTTAGTTGTCATTGTCTTGACTCTCCTAAATCTATCGACGCGAATTCAGCTGAGTAAAATGAAAACCTTGATTACTGCAATAATAGCGAAAAAGAAACAACTAGGACGACACGGATGGACGTTGACACAGCGCGATTTGCCTTTAAAATGCGAAAGCGTCGATAGGTTTGGAGACACCCATAATCAGCTTATTTCAGTGCATTGCTGGACATGGATTTACCTCAACTACGTATGCATATGAACGCATTAAGCTAGGCGTCCACAGACCCGAATCGTACGCATCAGACGCATCGCATTTAGTATTCTTTGTATAGAAAGTCATACAAGGGCGTCTACTGTTCCGCACCGTACGTATCGTAATATCAGTGGAAGAAATGCGATGCGATGCGTCCGATGCGTACGATACGAATATGTGGACGCCTGGCTATAGGAGTTTCTCATACTCACTACGCTGGGCAAACAGTTTGGCGATTGCCAGTGAGTCTTTTATTTTTGAAAATTCTGTCTGATCTGGCTCCCACGATACAGGCCTTGCCTAGTGTGGGTATCACTGTAAAACTCATTAGTATGCAATGTACGCTCCCGACCCGTACATTGCTGTTGGACATAACCAGTTGGACATAGCTGTTGGACCACGGTCCAACAGCTATGTCCAACTGATCCATAGAAAATAAAATGATCCATAGTCCAACCCATTGTACTACGAGGAAGTTAGTTTACCCGTGGTCCAATTGGTTGGTACCACGGTACACTAAATTTATCGGTAGTCCAATAATAGAACATAATATATGATTAATTGAATACGTATACTAGTTCGACAACTGCCGCTCAGTTGTACTATGGGTCATAATTACATGACAGTAAAAAAAAGTAATCTGACAGTTGAACCAAGGATAATTTTACTTACCCGTTGCACAACCAGTTGGACATAGCGGTTGGACTACGGGTCGGGAGCGTGCAATGTATATTTTTGGCTAATAAACATATTTTGATTTTGATTTGTTGCCCATCATCAATCTTCAGTAAATGAATGGTCAGTCACAATCCCTCAGCCAATTTTTACGACACCCACGAAAAGAGTAGAGTTGTTTGTTTACTGTGTCTTCATTTTCGGAAGTCGAAAGTTTGTTTTATCGATTGTATTTACCAATACAACTTGCTTCAAGCGAACTAAGTCGTTTACTATGTAGGTATTCGTTAGTAAATCGGTGACAGTGTATTTTTTGTAGGTATTTTGATAGCTGTGGTGATAATTTTCATTTTAGGAAAGGGAAATTTTGATTTAAACTTTCATGATTTACCACTCATATTGTAACTTCAAACGAGACTTAATCCCATAATGCACATTACAGCCGAGGTTGCAAACAGACACAAACCAATGTCTGCGACCACAGGTGTAACGTCATGCCCGAAACGTCAAAACAATATTTGGCTGAGAATGATGATGTACGGTTGAGTCGTCAATAATATATCAATCAATCATTTGATTGAGTCGTCAACATCAAATTAAAAATTCCTACTGAAGTCGACTAACGTTCCTTACGTGTCTCAATTCCTCTAAGCTCAAATGAAACGAGTAAACAACTAACTGATGCAAGTTTCTAGAACTTTCCGCACTAGTTTACCTTAAGTAGTACGAGAGAAGAGTACTTGACTCGAGAACGTGACGCGACTGCAACACTCGAGAGGAGAAGTTTCGGGTCTGGTGTAATTTTTCATTATTAAAGCATTTGCATGTGTGCTGTGTTTCGAAATATCCTGGATCCATTTAATGAAAATAATAAAATATGTTATACATACATACGTCTATCTTATGCTGCCTATAGGCAACTCCTTTGCTCAAAGGTTGGAACTGGAAGAGATGCCTTACAGAGATAAGTTCGCCTTTGTACCTGTGTAAACTGCTGTAAATATGTGTATTTTACCTATGTTTTGTGTAGGAACAATAAAGAATTCACATACATACATTTACATAATTCGCATACAATTAGGTAGGTACATAATTCGTCTGGTAACTAAATAAATATCATAAAAAAAGCCATGATAAGCTACCCTAGCTAAGCTACTCTTGATACCAAAAATATTTGACGTTTTTTTATTACCTATCATTTAAAAGTTTCGGCCCAGCAAATTAATCAGACGTTCCATTTTTTTTATTTGTATTCAAAATAATTTTATGTAATTTAAACTGTATCTAGAAATCCTAGAAATTCTTTAGTGCAGCATTTACTTTGAAATGTAATATTTGATTATGTATCGGCGTAAAAATTTTGCAGAATTGTTCAGATTAGCTCCTGTTTCAATCCTCCATCGCTTTACTTTACAACATGTCCTTTATTAAATCTTAGTCACTAGATGGTTCACAAATGAACAACTGCGTTTTTCTAGAAACTTCCCTCGCGCCGTTAAACTATGGAATGACCTGTCCGCTACGAACGCTACGACATTTAAATCTTCAAGCAAATAAAGCACTACTGCTTGACCTTTAAAGCAGTAGTGCTTTATTTGCTTTAGCTATTAGCTACGGATTCGTCCCCACGTTTGTTCTAAAGCGTGCAATACAGATGGACGTCTCTTTTTGACACTATTAATTGGATAAGGACTTACGTTTGTGTTCTAGGTACTTAATTTTAGTATGAATTTAAAATATATGTTATACTTCCCCATACTCTACAGGTTTTGATCGTTGTTCAACATTATCACTTAATAAATCCCTTGTCAAATCTGCCAAAATATTAAAGGTGGTAGATCATTTTAACAGGTAAAAAGCGACTAGTGTTTGTGACGTGTGTAAATGGCAGCATAGCACGCTCTTGAACTTAAATTTGAAGTGTCCAGGGAAGAAACATGTCTAAATCAATTCAAATTACAGAACGAAAAACCACCTTACTTTTAACAGAATACTGTGTGAATTTGCCCTGATTTTTTAAGCACTGGACATGTTTTTTCCGGGGACCTACATTTGGTAACCCAAAACTACAACTGTCATAGATTTTATGAGTGCGATTTGTTTTTTATACAATAACTAAACTCTCTCAGGCCATCAAACGTAAAAATAGAGCGATTTGAAATAGATGACGACATCGATTCGTAATATGATCTACGTCACGATTTCAAAAGTAGATTTACTACGTCAACTAAAGCCTTCGAGCCGTTGAAATATTCAATTTTTATTTACCTACGCTTCGTAACTTGTTCATTGACATAGACTCAGCCTTGTCCCATATAAAGGCTCATGTAAGACTGCTACAAGACTTAATATTGTGTATGGGACTTGGGTCGTTTAGTAGTTGGAAATGTATGGTGCGCACTGCGTTAGTGAACACCGCAAGCGGGCGCATGGCTGATTAATTTTGCATGGTGTTTAGTTTGTTAGTAGGCATAACCTATTTTGTATGGGTCAGTTCGTTGATACGGGGTGAAATGAAACGTAATTTTGTAATTTGAGTATGTTAGTTTCGTGGATGACCAATTTGATTATTTTTGTTTGAATAATACATAAAACAATTACATAGTGATTGAATCATTCATGATACTTATAAATTGAAAAAAAAATGGATTAACCGATAAATTCAAAATAATTTTCTTCTAAAGTGATATGTATTATTTCCCAGGTGTACCTACATATTTTCCTAAATGGTCATTGACATGGATTTTTTAATTTTTTTAACATAATAACAGAATTGAAAAATGTTTTTAGAACCTGACAGCTTTTTAAAGACCTGTCGTCATTATTATTTCATCATTTTATCAACCCCCTTATTCATAAACGTCTGCTAACTTAACAAGCCGCTAATAATTGTTTGTCCCTTTTGCTCTTATGGACACATTGTTAAGACTGAAAGGGACAAACAATTCTTAGCGGCTGTTAAGTTAGCAGACGTTTATGAATAAGGGGGTTTATAAAATGATGAAATAATAATGACGACAGATCTTTAAAAAGCGCCTCCAGAATAATGGGCGATAACATTTATTTTTTCTTTAATAGTAGGCGTTTAGTAGTATGCGTATTTAGTAGTATGGCGTTTTAATAGAATATTGATGACAATTAACTTTACTTTGAGGGGCCAACGTTATCAGATATGAGATTTAGTTTAGGTTCGGCCTGTCAGTTTTTGACAGTTATTCTTTGGAACTGACACATCGCGATTCAGATTTGGTCCTAAACTGAATCGCATCAGTAGATCGTGGTAGCTCGTCTGAACTAAAAAGTTATAATTACCGCGAGTCCGGACTTCTGGCCTAAGGGCGTCGTGTTTCGGCGGTTCCGGGGCAACCTGCCGAAACCTACGCCGGCTCAGACGACGCCACGGAGCCACGCAGTTGTGTCACCTAAATCTAATTGAATGTAATATTTGTTTTGTATATATGCACCTTTATTTTATGTACCCTTATCTGTATCTCGTTTAATTTTAGTTTCATGACGCATTTGGTGTAAACTGTAATGTCGTGTAAACTTTTGTTTCAATAAAAATAAAATAATGATGTGTATAGTTCGTGAAATATAAATTGGTAACTTTCTACTTACATTATAGTAAAAATAAACATTCAATTTATATTTCTCGAACTATACATTGCGGTTAAATATCTTCTTAACTTTTGCGTGTTGTTGCTTTTAAAACTAGCGATACGAACGTAACATGTTTCACAAAAATATTTTCTTATTCTCTTCTAGCTACATCAATTTCAAAAGCCGTCATATTTTCAGATTAACATTTCCTGAAAAGTAAGACGCTGCTAGTTTTGAATTCTTCAGCAAAAAAATGATCCATTGCCATTGTTTTCATTTTATTGTTTGCGAGTTCGTTGTTCCAGATCTTACAAGGGAGTCTTATATAGGAGTAAAATGCAGCTGAAATCTTAGAGAGCTATCATTGTTAGGGTTCCGTAGTACGATCCCGTGGCCAGTACCCGTTTTAGCAGGGCGCAGGCCGGCAGTACACGTCAAAACCTGGACCGAGGGTGCTCCGGACGAGGACCCTCTTTCTTTATGGGTCGAAACATGTCGAGCAATCATCGACTTAAATTACGTGAGTGGTAAACCGGGATGCTGCTAGATGTTGCCCTAATAAAACGTCCTATTAACTTGAAGACTATAAAAATCGTTGTGCTTCTTGTACAATTATTTAATGAATGTGGGATATGTAATATAAGAAAACAGCAATGTCAAATATTTGAATTTAGATATAAAACATGGAAAACATGGACAAAAATAAAGTTCATAAGAATCCACGTAGATTGGATCGTTGACAGTGAGTAACCCGGTTCGATAATATTTTAATATAGCTAATACGTAATTTCGTTAGATTTCGTCATTTCGTTAAGTTTCTACAATTTAATTGCAAAGGGATTGTCAATGAGTAGAAAATAAATTTCTTTCATTAAATACTAAATAATATATGACATCAAAAGATTTTGCAGAATTAATGTGATATGAAAGTTGGCATTTAGAATAACTGAATTTTATTAAAACGTTACATATCTGCATGTGTAGGTAACAAATGTCATGTAAGCGCCAAAATGCTTTGATATTTTTGATCCAATGCCAATCCGTGACTCAAGACCGCAACAAAACCCAATATTTATAGAAAAGAATAATGTTTACACAGACTACTCAATAAATCTATGTTTACTCGTGCGTCTGTCAGTTTGTTTGCAAAATTATACAATTTATTACTAAACTGCCAAAGTAACATCTTCTTGCACATCGGTCCAGACATAGAAATCCACGGGGTATTTTTTTTAATGCCTATTTGAGGCATTTTCTATTTTTTTTAATGCTATAGGTGGCAAACGAACAGACGAATCGCCTGATGGAAAGCAATTGACGTCGCCCATGGACACCCGCAACACCAGCAGAGGCGTCGCAAATGCGTTGCCGGCCTTGAAGATGGGAGTACGCTAGTTTTCTTGAAGGTTTGAAGGTCGTATTGGTACGACAACACCGCTTGCGACAGTTCGTTCCAAAGTTTAGCTGTTAGGAAGTTACGGGAGAAGCGCACAGTTGTGGACTGCCAACCATCTAAATGGTGAGCAGACCCCGGAATTCTGGTAGCATTTTTGAGCTGTCATAGGGACTTCTCGTTTATCGACTACCGATTATACATATGTATGTATATCGATAAATTCAGAATACAATGTAAAATAATTATGATCACAAGTAGAAGTTAACAATAGGCGGTCTTATCGCTCATGAGCGATCTCGTTTAGATAACTTTTGAGTGGCTGAAAATGTTAAATAGAAATTCTCGTAGCAATTTCATGCGAAAAATGGTTAATAAGGAAGGCCATAAGGAATCCACAAATATGAATAATGACTAATAAAATATTATTATTTTCATTTCTATTTACAATTTCCTTAAAGTTGGTATCCAAACGTAATCTAAAAGAGAGCTCATTAGGTAGCGATAAGACCGCCTATTATTTACTTCTATTTGTAATCATAATTATTTTACATTGTATTCTGCATATATCGATATACATATGTATAATCGGTAGTCGATAAACGAGAAGTCCCTAGGACAGCTCAAAAATGCTACCAGAATTCAGGGGTCTGATGGTGAGAATGGAAATACTTATTGTCGTGTAAGGCGGTGGTGGAAAGAAGCGGTGTATCAATCTGAACAATTCCTCGGAACATTCCCCGTAGTACAAACTGTACAAATCCCCGTCTATATTAATAAATTCGAATATCAATGCTTGTTTTACATAGGTACTAGTGATGACTACGGGTTTTGTTTGTAAAAATATATTATTTATGAAAACTGTTTGTTTACATCGAAATAATAAACACAATAAAATAAAAATAGTTTTTAGTCAAGTAAGTAAATAAAATAAAATAAATAAATTCTCTTTTTCGTTTATTCAAATCGATGTTTTCAAGTTTACACTGATCCGATTTTTTCGAATAATGGCAAATATTAAAACAAGTCGTTCTACTCAAAACTGTGGAACCAATTCTGATTAGTATTCTCAAAATTAAAAAACTACTAATAAAATAAATTTGAAAAACCGTTTATTTGATTAAAGGAGAAAGTTGATTTCATTATTTTATTAAAACTGTTCTACTTTTATAATAAGATAATACATATTTTTCAACCAAAACCTGAGACTAAGTAAAGTATCGATAGTTGTTTTTATCGTTACGGGAACTCCCTACCTGTCGACGAAATTTGCTCCACGGATTCCTATGTCTGCACATCACCAATGTATTTTTAAATAATTATGTACGCTTTGACATTCTTTTATATTATAACTAGTAGAGTTTGAATTACCAATCCCGTATTACTAAACAACATAACATGAGCTCGGTCGCCTAAACGTGCTTTGCCGGCAATTCCGAGTTCCGACCACACAAAAAATGAATGTCCATTTTTAAAAGTGTTCAACAACATAGTTACCTAACTACGATTACATCTCAGACATGTCTTGCATCACATACCTACCGACCTACTCGGATTGTTTTGAGTGGTTACATCTTTTTACTACCTACCCAAAACTTATCTGGAAGAAATCACTCTTTAGCGATATTACCGCCTTGCCTGTTGTGTTACTCTACCATTAAGATTCTTTGTTGTTTTTAGGGTTCTGTAGTAAACTAGAAACTCTCATAGTTTCGTCTGTCCGTCTATCTGTCCACAGCATAGCTCAGTGGCCGTTAGTGCTTGAAATCTGCAAAACCTCTCCTACTTGTAAAGTGGGGATATTTTTTTTATTCTTTTAGGTCTCTTTAAAAAAAATAAGGGTCTTGGAAAAAAGTTTTTATGTCCATATTTTCGGAGATAACCGCTCTAGAATAAAACTATTTAAAAAAATAAGGGTCTTGGAAAAAAGTTTTTATGTCAATATTTTCGGAGATAACCGCTACAGAATAAAACTAAAACTGTGCCCCTTCCTCCCCGACTATAAAAATAAGAAAATAGTTACGAACATTGGGCTTATATAATACCTTAAAATATAACTATTTCGAACATAATCGATTTGAGCATGGCTCGACATAGTTTTGGCCGGTTTTTTTCTTAATGTGGTGTGCAGTAAAGAGTATAATATTGTATTGCACTAGGGCAGGTTTGGGTCATGTTTCCTGATTCAGATAACAAGAATGCAGCTTTTCAATCTTTTACAAGAACAATGTTTACGCGAGTAACTCGATAAAGCCGTGTTTACACTAGCACCGTCGGTGTGTGTGCGATAATGTACAATTTATCGCTGCAACTGGATCGGTGTTTATTTCCGTGTTTTGTTGATCGACGCAGACGGATTTCATAGTAATTGCGATGTTGTTTGAAAACATAGGTTGCGAACAGGGTCAATGAAAGAATATAACTTTACACTTATTACAAAAGGAAAGCGTTTAGTTTAAACGTAGAATAGAGTAAATAAACATATTCAATGTCATATTTTCTTAGGTTACCGCGAGGATTACTCATGAAATAAAACTATAAAGAGTATAAAGACGGATAAACTCGCGTATATTAATTAACTTTAACTTCATTCCGACGTTTCGAACACTTTACAGGGTTCGTGGTCGGCGGGCAAGATTTGCTGTTGATATTGCCCGCAGACCACGAACCGTTATCCGTTTTCATAGTTTAATTTCATATTCAATGTCGTTATTGATACTCGATTTTTCAGTAAGTACAATTCACTGAAAAATCGAGTATCGATATCGACAACACAAAATGTTTACCCATCCCTAAGAACTTGACAGCTACCATTTTGCGCCTCCGATAGCGGGGTTTAGTAAAAGTGTCTATTTTTCTCAATTAATACTTAGAAAGTATGTCAATACTATTTGGATGTAAATTGTTTTATTAATAAAGTCAAAAGTAGTCATTTTTATTCAGATGATCGTTACTGTAATTTAGAATTATCGTCCATAAATTATAAAACCTTTGTTTTTGTTTGTTGCTTAGTTTTGTTGTAACTAAGTTTAAAAGAATGTCAACACTATTTGGATGTAAATTGTTTTATTAATAAAGTTAAAAGTAGTAGTTTTTATTCAGATGATCGTTACTGTAATTTAGAATTATCGTCCATAAATTATAAAACCTTTGTTTTTGTTTGTTGCTTAGTTTTGTTGTAACTAAGTTGTTTTAGTCTTTACATTATTTTCCATCTAAACAAACATTGTGGTCTAGTGCCATAATATTCAACGCTACCTATCCATTTGCAATTAATGAGATTGCAGCTATAAATTACACTGTCTCATTTATGTTGCAACAAGCTCAAGGGTCAGAGCCACGGACCCCTATTTATTATTATAGAATTTAATATAACTACTTATACCAGACCAGGGTGCTTAGACAAGTTGCCAATCGCTAACGCTTAATCGTCAATCGTAAACGAAAGGCAGCTAATTGTCTTTGTCGCACTAATAAGAAAGTGCAATAGAGAGGGAAAACTACGATAAGCTACTAAGCGTTAGCGATTGGCAACTTGGCTAAGCATCTATTTAGTCGGGGGAAGAAAAGTTTTTGGTCACATTAAATCCTACAGTTTCGGAAGCTTTTTCTAATGAATATTTAGGGTATACAGATTCACACCATGCAATAATCCCCAGTGCCGCGCGAGAGCTTCTCATCCAGTCGAGGATTTGAAGGTCAATAATTGGAACAGCACGTTCAATAATTTCTACCCTCGAGATTATGCATTCATTCTATTGTTTCAGATGATTTATAATTAAGGAAAAAAAATCCCCAGTTTTTTCGTAAAGCTTATACAAAAAAACTATACCTTAATTTTTTTTCCTTATTTGATAAAAAATATAACTTACAAAATCTTGCGCAATTCGAAAATTTGGTCATTGGACCAAAATAAAGATATAAACGTCTTAGTAACTTTTCTCCGCGGTGACACAGTTGCATCTATTTTTTTTTCACTGTTATTATTTTATTTTGCTTATAAGACGTTTCAATGAAAACGTACAGCCACGATGATCTATTTCTTAGATAATATGTTTATTAACACGCAAAATAAAAATAAAATATTTGAAATATATTAAGTGCTTTACGAGCAATCGACATTAACAGCTATAATTTTAAAACGAATATTTTTTAAATCCCGCCTTCCCGCGCATGTGCCTACGATACGTGTGCGGCGATGCCGTGCGCTGTGCGTGAAAGAGAGAGGTATAGTTATATATACAGGGTGTGGCCAATAATAGGAGCTTTAAATTTAAGCGATGAGTCTTTGGACTATACGCAATTACCTAGACCTTATCATAATGCTTCAAAGTTAACCAACTCTGAGATATAGCACTTCAAAGTTGCAATACATAATCAATGTATTTAACCATCGTTAAATTGTCGTTAACGATCGTTAGATGTCTTGGTACAAGGTGGTTTCTTGGTATTGGTACCGAGGCGAAGTTTCATAATCTACTCAATCGAAACTAGTTCTTAAGCCCAGGTATAAAGAACAAGTAATCACGTGAGAACACGTTTATTTTGACAAGTTTGTTTTAAAATTCTCCAAAAAGATGCCCTAGCAACAAAGAGGTTTTTACTTTATCATCGGAAGTTTACAATGACACCTCGAAAAAGACAGCGAACCTAGCACATCTTGGGTTTGATTGCCGCTCGCGAAATTGTCGCGGCTACTCGTCTCGTTTTGATTGTATTGATTAAAAAAGCCGCGAGAAGACCGTGAGTGACTATCAAACACAAGATATGCTAGACCCACCAACGACTGTTTTGTACTGTAGAGGGGTGCCTGTCGTGTCGCATAACGTCGATTGTCCTAAAATTTTTTGGCCGAGAATGTTTGGCATAATGTTACATGGCATACTACTTGTTTAGCCTACTTAATTTTGCGCATACACGTTTAAAATACCTACACCATATTTATTCTAATATTCATTACTCGAACGTCAAATGACCTAAAGCATAATAATCCTAATGTTCATTGTAATAAATATTGTTTTCCCTACTACTCGAACTGTCAATTTTCACTGCGCCTACTTTTATCATGTCCGAAATTTCATTCAAAAAGGCATTTTAATAACAACATGCAAAACATTTGAACAACAGGGTGAATGGTTAAAAAAATATTCAAGTAATAAACTAGGGTAAAACCGACGTGGATTGGTTAGATTTCGAAGCTAGGGCGGAGTGAATGGCGTAGTCTTTAAATACTTGAGTATTTTTAATCAATTGTTTACACATCCTCATACTTACAAAACCAAAAAAAGGGAGGACGGGGGGCGAAGCCCCCCGCATTAAAAAATAAATAATCTGAACCTTCCCCTCCCTTAACCTGGATAGGTTCGTTAGGTGCCTTTTATCCCTTAGAGCGGAAATAGAAGCCCCGCGCAGCGGGGCTTCGTCGACCGGTTCCCAGGTCAAAATTGCTCACTTAAATTCTTTGGACAACAGGGCTAATTATTCAGTAATAATTAAGTATAAGGAATCAATTTTTTTTTTTAATTAGTTAAAGGTAGGTAATCACTTTTAGTTCATTAAATCGTAGGAACATCACCATTATGAAAAATAATTTTTCAATACATATACATTAGACACAAAGATCATTAGGACAAACAATATTTAGGAACAACCGAGTTAGGATTAACAATTTCGTCATAACAAAAATATGCGCAACAATGTTTATGCCATACATTTTTCGGCGTAAAGTTGTTATGCGACAAATTTTTTGAAATAAAAACATTATGTCACCCGATATAGACCCACTGTAGAGGTTTTGATTTTTATTTGAATTCCAACAAATATGTTATACCTACTAGATTGTGCACCAAAAAACATAATTTAGCAAAAACAAGACTTATTTCAACACTAGGTCCTAGAGTAGATATTTCTTTATAAGCTAGGAACGGTCCTGGCGAGAAGTTTACTGCTGCTAGGGTGTCCTTGTCTAACGTCTTGTCGGATACCTAAAACAATCTTTTAGACTAGAAGAAATCAATACTTTTTAATCATTACAATCGAACAGAGGTGGGTATCTGCCAGTTACTGTCTAACACAAGATTTGCTAAGCCGCACATGGCATATTTATAGCAGTCCCTTTGCTTTACCTAAGACAGGACAGTTATAAGGTACTAACCATAAAAACATCAGTTTCCGGTAAAACCGTGATCGGTCATTGGTTAATCAAGCTTTGTTATGAAGTAACCATAGCGACGTCAGCATCCGTGTAACTCGCGGGATCGGTCATTGGCCACCCGAGTTTTGTTATAATGTAACCATAGCAACGTCCGCATCGTTGTTGAACATAGTTCGGCAAAAGTCGTTGATAACGAATTAAGCTTTGTTGTAATGTAACCACAGCAACATCAGCACCCGTGGAATTCGCGGACTCGGCCATTGGCTAACTGAGTTTTGTTATTATTTAACCATAGTAACGTCTACGTCATTGGTGAACAGATTTCGGCAAAAGTCGTTAATAACGAATCGATCCCGATCAGAAGATCGCAAATTTCGGGGATTTTCCAACGAAGGCGTCATTAGAGTGACAGAGACAAATCCCCGCAATTTGCGAACTTCGATGTTCGCGGTAGCAGGCCAGTACTGTGTACCGACTAATTTACGAACTGTAACAAGTGACTGAACAATCCCGGTTCGCGACTGTACCTTCTGTTTGACAATGACAACATCACTCGGCCTGTCCTTTTCTTTTTTCGTCTCTTTTTAATCAATATAGTCCAATAGGGACGGGTAGCCACAAGAAAGCAGTGTTTCAGTCACATACAAGATATGCTAAGCCCCCGGATACTTACACAATCGTTTTATAAGCCATTTGTCCCGTGTTTTGTTTGGCCATGGTCATTTCAATAGAAAGGGACACAATTCTGACAGGAGTCATCTCACGAAGACCGTTTTTGTTTTACTCTTTAGTGCACAATTTAGTAGTGGTATCTTTGCATTCGAAGCCATAAACCATGCAGTTGTAAATGCGAACTTTTTTATGTGAAGTCACTTTCTCTACTATTACAACATAATGACAATTTACGTCAAGTTGTTATATCAAAACATTACCAAAAATAATAAAATAAATTATAAAATTGCGAATTGCGATGCACACGAAGCACATAATTAATAAGAAAAGTTAGCCAATCATTGTGTAAACGACTTGTCAACGAATATTATCTGAGTTGATAATAGAACCAAGCACTATTGTTGTCATCTCAAAGCAACGTATACCAAATGCAGTTCTGACTGTGACCTGTGGGTTTTCACTTCCAACCAGATTAACAGTGAAATTCTTACTTAGTTTCGACAAGATCCTGTTCTCAGTACGTGTTATGTCGTGTCAGAGTGGAGTCAAATAAAGAAGCAGATCGTATCGTCGACATCATCGTAGTCGTGCCTATGTCTACAAATTCAATTAATTTAAGTGCAAGTTGAGTGGTTAAGAGTTCACCCGGTGAGATATGTGATTAGTGCACTATTTTTGTTGTAACCGTTTACTTAATAAATTGTTTTGAAGTCACTTTATGGCGTTTTACTAATTTAGTTATTTCGTCAGTTCACACCTGATAATTGAGATTGTGATCTGTTACGTAATGTTGAAAAAAGTGACAAAGTAATCGATAAGTAGATAGGTATGTTTAATAAGCAATACTGATTCATTTAGATTCAATAATACGCGAAACCGATAGTACCTAAATGTCAATGTCAAATGTTCGACTGGACACATAATGTCTGCAGTACATTGCTGGGTCGATTAACTTTGTTAGAAAAATATAGAAAATTTATTTTTGTTTTTAATTAATAAAAACCATTTGGAGTTAATTACTGATTAGTTAAAGGGTCTATGTTTTCATTTATTGCTCTTATTACAGGCCACACCCTGTATACATTTTTTAATAATTGTAACACCTCATTTTGCGTCTGGAATTAAATACAGGCCCCTAATAGGTTACAAGTTGTATAGGTGCCTACATTTTTAATCGTCAGTTCAAAAACTGCTTAATACCTATTTATTTTACTACTAATTTTTATTTAAGACGTTTCTACTTCCTTCCTACGAAATTACTTCTGTAATTTGACGCACCGTCCTGTCTACATGGTACCTACGTTTATCCGCTGCCCTGCGGCCGGCCGCGCATTTAATTATGACGTCAGCGCCGCTCCGATTTATTTTAACAATAACCATTTCGAAAATTGTAGGAAATGCTTAGAGTATACATAGGGGATTTTTTTGGTATTGTGCCACAACTAATTATTGACAAGAGGTACATTAAAAACATAAAATGTAGAATTAATGCGCCTGCACGTAAATCAGCTGAAACTGTAAAAAAAATAGTTAGCATTGAGTCACTGACGTAATTTTTTCTTTGGATGAGTATAATAATTGTCGGGTCATTATAGTAAAAAATCACCATTTGTTTAATTTCTGTTTGATTGTTATGAATTTTAAAAATAATTTTATTTTTTCTGACTATATCTACGATTATTCAGTGGTGACTTTTTAAAATATTGTCTTAAATATTCAGTTAGGCCCCTCGGATAATAAATCCCTACTGTAGGATTTATTGTTTCTTTTTATTAAACAATTAAATCTTAATATTGATTTTATGAAAAAACCTCCACCCATTTATCAGGGATAATTAGATTCATATATTCACAAAACGATGTTTTATCATATTCCTGAAATAAATATACTGTAGGATTTAATGTAATTTTCTCGAACAAGTTAAAGTTTAGCTCCCGGACTAATTACCCTTACCACGACTTTGCAAGTAGGTACATACCTATAGGTAAGTAACGTTATGTTTTACTCGATACGTAAAGCAAGCCATCGCGCTCGCTCCAGTGTGTCAGTACGAGTGTGATAGAATGCATTACGTATCGAGGAAAAAATAACGTTTATCCTTTACGTATGGTAACCAAACGTGATACTTGCAAAGACATGGTTCGGCTACAGTAGTAGATTTTCAGTTTGTTTGATTTTCAGTTTTTCAGTTGTAGTAGTAGTAGTTTTTTTTCTCTCTTGATAATGTCAGACGATTCAAAAATGCTTATTAATAAGCTTACTTGAATAAAGAACAGTTTGACTTTGACTTTGACTGAGTAACAGAAAGTTACAGAAATCGGTAACGATTTCAATGTTAAAATCTTTAATAATTTTATATCTCATGTAAAATGCCGCTTTTAAGATTACCTACGAACTATGGATATTATTAATTAGTATCAAATATTTATCTAATAGGTACGTACTGTAACTTGGCAATAAATATTATTTATTTAATAAGCGTTCCATTTACAGATCACAAACAGTACCAAAAGTACTAGTCAAATAACCCGCCCGTGTCATCCCCGGCGCAAAAGTGCCCATCACGCTCGCGTTATGGCCACGCTACGCTAATCGCGATTGTCAATTTTTGCACCAGGAATGTCCCGGAGCGAGGGCCAAGACCTCTCTGTCGTAAAAGCTGTCCAATCTCCACGACAAAAACATTAGCTTCCGTTGTCAAACGGGACAAATACATATTTTTTTAGTACAGGTGGTGCCTTTTTTAGGCTCTAGTGCGAGAAGTGGCTCATTTTACGTCGGGTCCAAAACTTCGGAGGGCCATCTATACTAAAAAACGTCGTACCAGACACGTGCAAAAAGAAATTTGTAACTTGTGTCGATTTAAAACATCGCCACTCGTGTCGGATTTCCACTTTTTCTGGCGGCTGCCGCGGATACTGTAATCAGATTTTCTAGTATTTATTTTAACACTACTTAATATTTAAAAAAAAAGTTACAACCTAAAATGTTTTATTCCATCTACATCAAATTCTCAATGAACACTTCCAAAACAGAAATACACAAACGTGGGAGGAAATAATGGAATTTATTATGAAACCCGATACCACAGGAAACGTAGTTTTGCCTTGACCCGACGTATTGGCTTTTTCTTGGTAGTAGCTAATTACAGCCACATACTAGCTTTAATTCAATGTAATAGTATAGTAAGTGATATTGATTGGGAAATACTTAATTATTGGCATCCCTAACCTTTTAATGGACGGTTGAAGCACGAATCAGTGGTAGAAATAAATGTAACGGTGAACAATACGTTGGAGTTACAAAATGTAAAAGAACGCTTCATCATCAGCCTATCTCAGTCCACTGCTGGACGTAGGACTCTCCTATTAACTATGCGTATAGAGTATAGACGCATTAGGAGGTAAATGCTCATAATCGCCACGCTGGGCAAGCGGATTGACGATCGCGATACTGCAGCCCATCATCAATCAAATAAAATAATGGTCAGTGACACTTCAATCCCTTATATAGTCGACTCTTACGACACCCGCGGGAAGTGTTGGGGTGGTAACAAAATGTATTCTGGCTGCCGTCACCACACGGCTGAAAAGAACGCTTGACTGCACAAAATTAATAGTCACGTGGTGACGGCAGTAAGACTACACTTGTAGCAATGTACAAGTTGCAGAACATTTTCAAAATTGCGGGAATATACTTGGAAATTTCCAAGAATTTTCATGAGAATTTAAGAGTTATTTCTCATTGAGAATGTTTTCATGAGAATTTATAAAAAGTGTTACTTACTTACTTACTTACTCCGCTGGCTCAGCGACCCAAAATGAGTCTTGGCCTCCGACACCAGAATGCGCCATTTTCCTCGGTCTTGCGCCAACTCTCGCCAGTTGGTAACTTGGAGCTCGCGCAGATCCTTGTCGACCATGTCACTCCAACGGTATCTAGGGCGACCAATCGGGCGTCGACCTCGCGGGCAACCGAGGTATGCTTGTTTGACCCTGCGATCCTCCTCCATCCTCTCAAGGTGACCCAACCAACGGAGTCTGTGGGCTTTTGTCTCTCCCATGATGTTAGGCTCATCCACCATATCTTCAATCTCCTGGTTCTTTAGCACTCTCCAGCTTCCATCCAGCTGTTGCTTTGGGCCAAGGATCTTCCGAAGAATCTTCCGTTCTGTGACCAGCAGCAGGTTCTCTTCTTTAAGTGTCAATGTCCATGCTTCGCATCCATACATTAGTATAGGTCGCAGTATGGTTTTATAAATCCGGAGTTTGGCGGATTTACTTAGAAGTTTAGACACTAACACTTTATGAAGGGCAGCAGCGCATCTCAAGGTATTCTGGACTCGAACATTGATCTCCTCGTCACGGGTGTTGGTATTTGTGATGGTGCAGCCTAGGTACCTAAATTTTGCCACTCCTTTGTATGTTGTATCTCCAACATGTAGGTCTTGCGGTCTGTCGCGGGTATTTTTGTAGCGCTTCATGTGGAGATACTCTGTTTTTTCGTGAGATATCCTTAAGCCGACCCTCACAGCCTCCTCTGCGAGGATATCTACCGCCTCCCGCACGTCGCCCATAGATGATCCCAGTAGCGCCAGATCGTCTGCGTACCCTATCACCTTATGCTTTCCATTCAGTTCCAGTCCTCCTTCCAGCGCTAAAACCTTCCTTAGGACATACTCTAACACGAAATTGAAAAGCATAGGTGACAAGGCATCTCAAGGGATAAAAAGTGTTATGAAGAATATTTCTTTTTCACAATTCAGTAAACATGCATAAAATATACCTTAAAAGGCATGTAAATACAACGGTTTTGGCATGATTAGATTGTTTGTAAAATTCAAATGACCGAGAACATTCTCTATAGAAGTTTCGCAACTTATCAAACTTCTCCTCGGTACATTGCTATACACTCGTCATCACCCCAACTAAGGGATTCGAAGTGTCACTGACCATTTATTTATTGAAGACTGAAGATGGACAGCAGCATCATCAGTAATGGAGTGGACACACAACTGCGATCGCCAACCCGCTTGCCCAGCGTGGCGATTATGGGTAGGGTTTTACCTCCTAATGCGTCCGTAGGGGAAAGGGGGGAGGATTCGTACACTTAAAAATAACTGGTATCATAATCATAAAATAAACTATTTCATACGTAACTGGTTCAAAGATCAGCTTATGAAGTATATTTAATTTCGTTTGTTGAGCAAAGCTTTCTGAAATAAATGCATTTAAAAATGACCCTTATAATTATTTTGAAGTGTCAAAAACACGTTTTAATTTCTTTTGAAGAAACTTACTGCCATATATCCATTCCTCTTCGGTGGTGAGTTATGCATATTAGTGGCCGTTAAACATAAAAATATGAACATGTTTGCGTGTCGGATAGCGGAGATATGATCACTGTACGAATGCTCCCGCTGTACGAATCCTACCCACTCTCCCCTACGCTTAGGTAATAAGAATGGCCTTTGTCCAGCTGTGGACTGATTACAGGCTAATGATGTGATAAGTGATTTTTATTATTCCAATAAGGAATTTTGCTGTTTTTGGGTATATTAGTCGAAAAATAGTTCGGGGCTGTTTACTGATTGTCTAGGTATGTTTTGATTACATATCGGAAAATCAGGTCAAAATGTTCTAACGTGATGTTTATAATTAATTATAGCTTGCAAATAACAACAATGTTGCTAATATTTTACTACAAATATCTCTATTTGTCAATCTTCAATGGCTAGCGAGGATATTACATCCTCGCTATATGGTTGCTTATTTTTGACTCTCAATATCTATTCTAGGTTTAGTAGGTTCATGGCTTAAAAAAATACTTAAGATTGCTTTCTACTACTAATTACATGTACATATTTCCAAGATTCACTCGCGAAATTAGTAGTTATGCGA
Organism: Thaumatotibia leucotreta; assembly: GCA_025490895.1. Classification (NCBI taxonomy): domain Eukaryota; kingdom Metazoa; phylum Arthropoda; class Insecta; order Lepidoptera; family Tortricidae; genus Thaumatotibia; species Thaumatotibia leucotreta. The sequence continues at coordinate 34,742 of JALPQI010012299.1, forward strand.
ATAATGGTCCTTAAACAAATAAAACGCAAAGAGAAAAGTAAAAAAGTTTTATTTACACGGTCATAATCATAAGCTTGCAGTGGTTTACTGTTTACTGGATCCGGGACTGAAACAAAAAAAAAATATGGAAAAACTTGTAATTGAAGTAATAAAGTACTATAAAAATAGTCTTATATTTATTTATATAACCATCAATTTTAAGATATATTGTAGTTAATAGATACCTATGTCAAGTAATTTGTAAAACATTTTCGACTTTTCTCGGGTGATTTTCTTTGTATTTTGTTATATCGTCCGTATACAGGGTTACAGGGTGGTCATGAGTAACCCGACAGACTTTACCAATGAATTTTTGATGTCAAAAGAAGTAAAAAATATTCAATGATATATTTCATTCTCGGACAAAAAAATGTTTTTATTGGTTTTGTGATATTTTGGATTTTTTTACATGAACAGTAGATAATAATAATAATTGAAGGGAAAGATTTTTTTTAAGTATTTGTAATTTATTTTTAAACATTTTTCTGAGTCCGTTTCTTATTTTCTCTGACGTTAGTCAATGAGTATGTCAAGAAGAGAATTATTAGTGTAAGAATTTTAACCGTGCAGCGTGCGTTTCAGTGAGTCATGATGAAAATAGTTTTTTGAAAAACATGTCATTATCTCTGAAACTGCTATATTGCTAATAATATTAGTATTGCAAAGACCCTTTCTTGGTTTTAAGTCTTCCTTTATGATGTCTCTAAAATTATTCTTAAAGTAAACCCCCACGGTTCCGATTACTATCAAAAAGTGCTACTTACATCACTACCGACGTGAATGGCAAGCATCATGTCCAACTCATGAGTGGCTACGTAGATGTTCGCACGACCATCGTTTCCGACGGTGACGGATTTTCCTGAGCACGTGTTCTGTTCTGTTCTGACTCCTGAGATCACGTCGCAGTATGTGCCGGCTGGCAGGCAAGTCTGTGGAATGGAACATTGTTTTTTATTTCTCATCATACACATGAACAGATAATCACAGTGTAAAACAAAATTAAAATCGCATGAAAAGAGCACGTTGTAAATATCGAATTACCCCCTTATTCGTAAATGTCTCCAAATTTAGCAAGCCGCTGACCCTTTTACTCTTACAATATTGATAAGGCTGAAAGAGACAAACAATACTTAGCGGCTTGCTAAGTTAAGAGACGTATAATAAGGTGGGCTAGAAACTAAGGCACGGGCAACACTAAGGCACTTCTATAAATTACATTTGTATGTGTGCTTTGTAATCTATATTATAAACTACAGATACAAAAGTAATCGGAAGGAGTAAGTAATCGGATCACTTTTTACCCAACTCTGCTATGTAGGACGTTCATCACCCCATCCTAATACTACTCAAAGTTTTAAATTGTATGACTCAGTATTTTTGAAAGAATTGAATCATAATCGATTAAATCTTCAACATTATAACAAAATCCAATCTCCTGTAGATGAAGACTAAACTGCTCATAATCAGACTAGCTCAAATTAGCTTGCCAATGTCGAATGCCTCTCAAAAGAACTCGAAACCAATATCGAAGAACCTAAAATGTACCTGCAAGTTTTGATTCAGATCCCAGCTATCATTGTTAAAGGCGATAAAAGCCTGTCCTCCTCGGCAGAAGGCGATCTGGTTGCTACCGTTATCCCACCAGTCATTGACGGCAGTTCCAGCGGCCACGTTCCTGAAGCCAACCATGTTATACATCTGGCGCCAGCGGTGCTCGCACACCCAACCGTTGCCGCATGTGTTGTCCTGGAAGAAAACACAAGAAACATAATTGTATTATATTATAATAGTCATGGTAAAAGTCATGGTAATAGTCATGGTAAAAGCACTTGTGGTCCAGCGGTGAAACGCATGGCTGCTACGCGGCGGTCGTGAAAAACTCATGGCTTGTACCAATGAGTTTTTCAAAAAACTTGTGTACGAAATACCTATAATTTGCTATTCACAAGTGCTTTGCGGCGAAGGAAAACATCGTGAGGAAACCTGCATAGATCTGGGAATAAACTCAAAGGTGTATGACAAATTCCCAACAAGTAATGGGCCAGCGTTAGGTCCATGCAAAATAAGTACGTTTGATATCAAGTTGCGGAAAATCGCCAAAATACAATACAATAGGCATGGCATGGTTATATATCTCCCTTGATATTGTTTTCGTGTTTGTAACATCACCAAAATAGTGGGGATCTCACGTTGGGGTGGATAAGGAGGACTATACGCATGCTTGCTTACGTATATTATGTTGGATTTTTCGTAATATGACTTTTTTTAAGCATAGTTGTTTATCCTTAATCAATTGTTTTGATTGTGGTTTGCATTCAAATTCTACATCGCCTTTTATTTCATTTTCACATGACTACTACTACTACTCAAATACCATTTCCGATTAACACATTACATGTTTAGTTTCAAACAATAGACAAAAGATACTTACTGAATTAATAGCAGGAGAAATAATATTCCCAGCAGAATCCATAGGCGGTCCTACTTCACTGTCAGTGAAATCGAAACTGCTCATCAGCTGTGGCTCTCCATAAGGATGAGCCAACATAAAAGCTGTCGCTCCTTTGTATTGTTTAGCTCTTTTGTACGTTAAAATTTCTCCGCCACCTCCATGGCCTCTTTGATTGTCATGGTTATCAATGAAGACAAGGGCATCTTCATGGGTTAGTAGCCCCCATGCAGTACCCCAACTGTTCAACCATCTAAGTTGGTTCAACCCCTGGAACAACCTGCTCAGTTCAAGTCCAAACTTGAATTCAGTTACAGCAGCTAGACTAGTATATTCATAACGGGATATAGCTTCTCCTCCGAAATCAATTACTTCTTGGTAAACGTAAGGTCGAGCTCCTGAAGGAAAACCGTGATCTGTGTTCAGGTTGTGGAGGTTATTGTAAATGACACGAAGATCTTCTGGCCACATGTGTTTGGCTGCGTCAATTCTGTTACGAAAAAAATATTATGAGTCAATTTTGAAATTCAGTGTATCAGTCAGTATATTAGAGGTACTTTGTAGTAAAACTTTACCTGAACCCAGCAACGCCCAAATCAATCAGTTTGTTCATGAAATTAAGTATCATTTGACGGACATGATCTGTTCGAAGGTTCAAATCCTTTAGCCCTACCAGCTCGCAATTCCGGACCTAAAAAATCAAATATCATGTCAATAATATCAAGCATCGGTAATCAGGATACGTCTTTAACTGTCGTGTCATTACAGTACGTATTATCGAATCAGTGCAAATTCTATTTTTTATCATTGACTTTGATTTATATTGATTCAACGATAAACTAATTGTTTTTATAGTAATGTATAGATACAAACTTACACGTTCCACTGATATGTATATATACGTAGACGAATTGGGATAGATTAGGTACTTTGTTGAAGTACAAACTGGGAGAAATAATATATATTGGAATGCGTATTTTCAAAATAGAAAGACTTAGTGAATCATCGAAAGACTTACTGAACTATTTCTTTAATTAGACAAAATATTGGCACAAGCTTATTTTAAATAATACATAAACAAGACCAGAAAGAAAAACTTTTTGTAAAGAAAAGAGCTTCAGCAATATCGTTTTACTCACTCTATCAGCACAGCACCCATAATCCCAACCGTCAATGACGCAATGAGGCCAGTTGAAGTCCTGGGCAGAATACGGGACAGCTGGGTACGACCAGTGTTGGAAGTTGGCGGTGCTACCCCCCGTGCCTACGTTTTCTGGAGGTTCGCCGGTCATGTGGTTGATCACGGCATCTACGTAAATTCTGGAACCAAAAAGTAATCTATAAGAATTTTGGATGTTTCCTCCATCCTGTGTAGAGTTCCTTCCTTACAGGGTAGGTTTAAAATTACTCGCATTTGAGGATCAAACAAAACAATGTTAACTAACATTTTAAAAGGTTTTGAGCAGCTGATTTTAACATCAAAATACTTTGATGAGCGTGATAATAAAATTTAATAGTAATTTAGGTATGTAATTCGGTCCAATAGCTTTCAGCACAAATAATGTGCAATGAAATGTGCTAATAAAATAATGTGCTTTAAAATAATGAGGTTAATATACAAGTTTGTTCCACATAATGGTAAATTTAATATATTTTAAAGACGTCACTTTAGGTAGGTTCTCTCAAGGTTCCTGAAAGTTGGTTAGCCACCTAAAACCTGTATAGGACTAATCAATGAGTCTAAATTTTTCATCTCAACCAGTTTCGACTATGTGAGACTATTCTTTATGTATCGGGTCGGAAATTTTTGGACCTTACTACGTACTTACACTATTCGATCTAGGGAAAAAATCCCAATTTTCTTGGACTCTCATTACAAATGACTAACCTTACTCCAGCATTATTGCACCGACGGACCATGTCCGAGAATTGCTGCTCGTTACCAGATCGAGTTTCTAATTTGTAGGAAATTGGCTGGTAACGCTCCCACCAAGGCCGGTTTTGGGCCCAGATAATTACGTTTTCGTTGGGCGGAGAAATCTGAAACGCAATCAGAATAAGAATAGTTACGAATTGTGTGCAACATAGAGCAAATTATATCTTCAGTACTTCTTTCATCCTGCGACTTCTACTTAGTTAGGGTAGTGTAACTTGCCAAATAATTACATATTTTCAGTAAGCAAAGCCAACATGTTTAACACTTCAGATGGATGATAAACAAGTGCTATATCTCTTTTAGAAGTCTTATATGTATACAAGTGAAAGATCAAACTCTGCACTTCTTAAATGCTTTTAACTCGAAACTATACAAGCGATTTTTGAGGAAACTATAGAGACTGTGGTTTCAAACTAAGATAATATATACAAAAAAAAGATCGGGAGGGACCATGATCTCTTAGTGCGATTCAGTTTAAGTTTGTTTGTCAGTTTTTGGCAGTTATTCTATGGAACTGACATATCGCAATTCAGATTAGGTCCTAAACTGATTCGCATTAGTAGATCGTAGTAGCCACCAGATCAGTAGGGGTAATTTTGAGTATGCTTACCCAAGTTCTTTTCTTACCTGAATGCCACCATAACCCTTCGGACCCAGGAACCTCTCACACTCATCAGCAATGTCATCCCATTTCCACTCAAACAGGTGGACCATGGTGGAGTGGCCGTCAGCGTAGTATGGGTTCTTGTAGGCCATTGCCAGGCCTAAGCCCATGAGGAGGAGGGCTATACGAAGCATCCTGAACCTGGACATATTTGACATTTTAAATTGACTAATCTAAAGAATTTCGCTTGCCGTCCAGCGCGGTAATGCTGCGAGAATTTTTATCACGTTTGGGCGGGGGAGGGTCGGAATGGGAAAGAAATAATCCCAGTTTAGTTACAATAAGTTACCGTTAGTTTTTGAATTTGAATTTTAGTTAAAGAAGAAAATACATTTTAGTTAAAGCTAGTTCTGTCACTTTAAAAATTGTATGTTTTAAAGTGACAGAACTCGTGCTAATCTTGTTCAGTAAATTTTCTAAAACGTCCTTAATAAATAATAACATATATTATTAAGCACGTTTTCGAATTTTTTAAAACAACATGCAGTAAATTACTTGTTAGTGTATGCTGGATTTATGCTATAAAGTGCTTAAAACTACTTTTTAATATGAACTTTCTGGCTTACATCTTTCTGATCTCCTAACGTTATACGTGTTTAATGAGAATTGTTTCTACAGTTAAAAACTTTATTTTAATTAATTTATTCTCGTACATCTAATCCGACTTAATTAAAACATTATGTTGTAAATTATTCTACCGCAACCTAGCTTAGGTTGCGAGATTAAGCACAAGAAAATCTCAGTTAAAGAATAATTCTGAAAGATCTGGGATCTTAATTTTAATAAGTCGGGTTTTGTGTATATTGTTGCTGAGACAAGTAAGTATTGAAAAAGTTTCTACGCTCTTGAAACATATTATTAAATTATTAAATATTGAAAATATTCTGGAATAACCTTACACGTATCAATAGGTATAACCTGAAACATTTACTACGGTGACTAGGGGAAAAAAGGGAAACATAACTCTATTTTTATAATGTTTAGTAATCTAATATACGGAGCGCTCTGTATTTCAGTCTATTATTTTAGTTAGAACTAGGAAGTAACAAGTCACTTAGTGCCTACTATACCTCCAAGAAAACAAAATGTTAAAAAACGTAGAAGCAAAACCTTGACTAACAAATTTGAAATAATGTTTATCGGCGTTTAAGTATTTTGTTACCCACATTAGGTCAACTCCCACTCTCCGCTACAACTTAGTAAGTCAACTATTCGATTCAAGTTTTTTTAAATGTATAAATACACACCTGCCTGTGGTCACGAAGTAATTGATACTGATCTGTTAGTTTGTTTGTGACCACCTGCAAGGCTTATCGATTTGTTTAAATACAGCAATCTATCCGTACATCACGGATTTTGGGGATATCTTATCAACGAAAGTATTGTTATTGACTATACTATGGGACCATGAGTTAGGTAAAATTAGATAGTGATTTTCGATAAGGATAATCTGATGAGTACTTAATTTCCTATGTTTTTAAATGTATTTTTGTTTTTGCTTCAAGTTTCAGAAAGCCAAATAATTTCCAATGCGATCTCCAGGTTCCATGCACATATCTGGATAGGGGATAATTATGTATTTTCATAGAAAATCTAAAGTTGTTCAATGAACTATAGGAGTTTCCCTACGTGGTTGAATCACAAATGAGGAGATCCATAGACGAACGAAAGTCACTAACATAGCTGTACGTTTTAGCAAGCTTAAATGGCAATGGGCATGCCACATTCGCACGCAGAGCAGATTAGCCTTGAAAAGTTCTTGAGTAGACGCCACAGTTTGGCAGACGAAGCGTAGCACATCCCAACACGATATGGACTATAGACTACCTCATGAAGATTGCCGGGAGACGCTGGATTCAGGTCGGTTCCAACCAATGCATATGAAGATCCAAAGTGGAGACCTATGTTCAGCGGTGAACATTTTGTTGTATTGGCTGGGGTGATGATAATCATGAAGGTTTGTTTAACTTATTTTAAGAACGTATTGTGAAAATACAAAGCAAATTATTTATTAACTAAATATTTTGATTTGTACTTTTTATTTTTCCCCAGTAGTCACACTACATAAATTATTTTTGCACTTTGGACGTTAGGTGATCTTGGTCGTTTTTCTTTGGTATAATTATGACATCTAATACTTATAATTTATTTTAAGAACTTATAGGCAAGCGTAGAACTTAGGAAACACGAAAAAAATACATAAATGTTATCAAGTACATGTATGCACAGAATGTATGCACTTTTTTTTAATTTGCAATAGGCATACCAATGGCCACAGACTAGCCAAGGGCAGAGACGTGGCCTACGATGGATGCACATTTTGTTTCGGCCACTTTCTAAAAGTTACGCCAAGATTAAAGGTTGGTAAGACTGAATGAGAGTAGATTCAGGGAGAGTCGATTTTATCAGGAAAATTGTTCGCAGGTTGCATTTCTCTTCTACACGTTAAGAGAGCTTGAGAGATACAAATAGTATCATGGCCAAACAAAGTACGGGTCTTTATTTCCGCTCGAGCAATACAGGGTGTAAGTCTAATACGGGCGAAGCTCTTAACGGGTGTTAGTTTACGACATAATAAGTACATTCAAATAACTTTTACTTAAAATTAGAGCAACAACATTTTCCATACAAAATAATTCGGCGCGCAATGTAGAGCAACATACGCGAGTTAAACACTCGATGACAGCTAATTTCAAAAGCAGATGACATAACTGCCATATCAACAATAACAAATGTTCATACCTACATTGCTGCTCCGATAATCTTAAAAAAAATCTGTGGGGTCATAATTAAGAGTAACTTTAAAAAAACCTTGTAATCCATGATTAGACTAATGAATCCCATACCTGGTTTAATTGATCGCCCGTATTAGACTTACACACTGTATACACGGTGTTACGCGAGCATTGCGAAAGATTTTAACTATGCATTCTAGACATCAAAATAAACAAAAAATATTATGAGACCTAATGTCAATTCCACCAAAAAGAAAAAAAAAATCTTTTTTTTTAGGCCGATTGGAATACTTTTTAACATTTCCAGTACTTTTTATCATAACAACAATTTGTTTAAATTATTTATTTCAATTGTTTTTTTTTAGGTAGAGGTTATTTCGTCAAGTCTATTCGTATTTTTTGATTGTCAGGCAAAAGGTGTGGTAATATTAGAACACATTGTGGTAGCATTGTAATCCAAAAGAAGGTTAATGACGAGTTACGTCGAAAAACTTATTTCGAAAAAAGGTTGATTATCTTTGAAACCAAGCCGAATCCAGGAAATTTTATATAACATTAAAGACTCTAAATATGGTCAGGAATCCAGCATTAAAATCTTTCGGAATGCTGACGTAACACCGTGTAGTACATTGTGAATCTAGGGAGCTAAGTAAGCTGGTATTACTAACGAGAGTGTTATTATGACTCGAGTTATTATGCCTACAATGTTTTTCATCACGCTTGCGGACAGAAAAATAGTTATAAGAGTAGTTTTCTATTACTCCTGCGAGGTATGCAAGCAATGGCGCGCTTAAAAAGCAAGTGTAATAAAAATAATTTGTATGATCAGCTGTTCGTTGGTTGTAATGAAATGAACACGTCCAAATCGATGTTTACCTAGGATATCGATTTTTTACTGCTAATAAAAGTTATTGGAAGATATAATCTTTGCTACATTCGAACTAAATTTATTTACATGTCATGATAATCCATGCTGTAAGACAAAATAGTGGTGATCCATGTTTTATAGCTAACTTGGTCATATACAGCGTGTTTTTCTTCATATGCTATAACTTTAAGGGAAGCTAATTTAGGTCAAATATAATTAATAGCTCTAAGAAATTAGTGTTTTAATTAACTCTCACCGTTATTGAGTTATTAAAAAAATTAGTTTAATCACTGAACATGTGTATTGCAACCTTTATTACATTCTAATGTTACTTATTTTGACATGTGCCGTCAGTCACCTGAGATTAACTTTTATTTTATTCTTAAGGTTCTCTCACACTTACCATTTCATTTATTATGTATGAAAACAAAAAAAATTATTTTTTATCGAATTTTCCAAAAGCCGGTATACCAGACAACTTCTATTAATGGCACAAGTAACCTGTCTAATTTATTGCAAATCGAAACGAACACCCTGTACATTAGTAGTATGACTTAAAACGGGATATTTACCATGTAAATTGAAATTATTGAGCACCCGATATTTCAGCACTGTTGCAAATGCCATCTTCACGGGGTTACTCCGTGCTAACTTTATATATTCTGTGTCCTTAGGTAGTACCGTTTTAAGTAATACTAAAAATAGTGGTGATCCGTTCGATGGGCCCATGTATACTTTACCATGTCTATTAGTAGCAGTAGTAAAAGGCAGCAAATTTGAAAAATCGCGGGTT
>JALPQI010012300.1:0-30520 GCA_025490895.1 Thaumatotibia leucotreta
CATTTTACAACGCATTATGCGAGGAAAACCAGACTATCTCGGCAGTACCAACCAAGCCGTTCGATAAAGTGTTATGACAATTTATTCCTGCATGAGTACGGAAAATTATAACTTACTGCGCATAAGTTTACCTATCCTCGAAAAAAATATTTTTTTAGCATATTCGTTGTTATAACTATTTTTCTTTGCTTGCGAAATTCAGATTTATACTTTCCTAGGAATTTTAAAAACGATTTGCCACCTTGTGTATATTTATAAAAAAACAGAATTTTTCTCTGCACAACGGCATGGAAGCTACGAGTAGAAAGCACATTTATTTTTTAATTTGTCAATAATAAGGATATCTCTGGTTGAATAATATGTTGTTTTATTCCACAGAACGCTACCCATCCAAACCTTACATTAAAGAAGGATACCCCGGTAACCGAACAGCCTTAGTGAATGATACCATACAATTATTGTGCCCGCCGATAACAGATTTGGAGCCATACATGTATTGGTTAAAATTGTATGACAATTTCACGATCACAGACGACGGACCCAATAAAGGAAATGAAATAAAGGTACCAAACAAGTTCACGGCTTAGGGCTTGTGCATAAATCACGCGAGGTCCTATAGGGGGAGGGGGTCCAAGAAAACATCACGAAAGATCACGTTAGGGGAGGGGGGGGTACAAGGAGACCTCACGTGTATTTTTCTACGATGAAAAAACTAAGAAATATTGTGAATTTCGGCGAGCGAACGTTAAAAGTTGAATGAGAAAAATACACGCGAGACTGCCAGGAGGGAGGTAGCCAAGAAACTCACCAAACATCACCAGGGGGGAGGGGGGGGGGTCAATAAGTAGCCGAAAAAACCTCGCATGATTTATGCATGAGCCCTTACCTATTTAAGTAATGAACAATATTTTATTTAACTGTTAATCGAAGTTACTTCTTAGATAATAATTTATTTGCCCGTTGTCCTTCTGACTTCTTACAAGGTGCAATGAAGAACGTGTTCCAATAAAGCTTGAATAAATTAAAAACAAAAGACTATGAGTTACTGCGGTAAGTCGACGATTGCTCGGTTTGTTTTATTATTTTTGTTACAACTTCATTTTTTTTATCAGCCTGGTTTAGTGTCCCACTGCTGGGTAAAGGGCTCTCCTCTTTTCCTCCATGCGGCCCGGTCGTCACATTTCTCCCGCCAATTCAGATTAAACGCGTCCAGGTCGTCCCACCATCTCCTTCTCGGTCTCTGCCAATGCCCCGGCTAGCACCATCGAAGGTTTCCCGTGGGTCCCAGTCTGAAACCATTTTGGCCCACCTTTTAAAATTACATATTATTACACGTTTCAGAGTGACAACCCATCAGACGCGGCATACACGCTGACTGTAGCCAACATCACGCGGCAGGACCAGGGCTGGTATGCTTGCGTGGCGACCAACTCCCTCGGACAAGTCTCCGCCTACGGCTATTTGACAGTCGCAGATATTCGCCTAAATCAAGCATAGTAAAGTTACAGGAGCCGGAAGACACCGTCAGCGATGGCGAGATGAGCTTGACTCGTTTCTGAAGGGATGGTCAGACACTGCACAAAACCGCGATACTTACTGGAAAAAATAGGGGAGGCCTTTGCTCAGCAGTGGGACAATACAGGTTGATTTTACCAGAGTCGAATAACACACATGTAAAGGTTATACAGCGTTCATGAAAATGGGTGTCTTTCCTATGAACATTGCGAAAGTCAACGGTTCTGGGACGCACACATATTAGGTTTTGACCACATATTTTTTAAGAACCAGAAGCGTATCGGTTTTGTATTCGTCCAACAAGAAAGACCGGAGGTGACCGTCGGCGATGGCGAGATGAGCTTGACTCGTTTCTGAAAGGATGGTCAGACACTGCATAAAACCGCGAAACTGGAAAAAATTGGGGGAGACCTTTGCTCAGCAATGGGACAATACAGGCTGATTTTACCAGAGTTTAATAACACACTTCTAAAGGTTATACAGCGTTCGTGAAAACGGGCGTCTTTCCTTTGAAAATTGCGAAAACTAACGGTTCTGGAACATACAAATAAGGTTTTGACCACATAATTCTTAAGAACCAGAAGCGTATCGGTTTTGTACTCGTCCAACAAGAAAATCAGGGTTCTAGAGCCTTTAACTTTTATATGTTCACAGGAAAGATTTGTAACCTTTTTTATAGCTTATTTGATGTCCCGCTGCTGGGCAAAAGCTCTTCTCCCTTCGTCCAAGTCCCTATCAAGTGCCAGTTCCCTTAATATCTCATCATACGTGTCCATGTAACCTAACTCATACAAAAAATCTACATGACTCATTTCACGCTGACTGTAGCCAACATCTACTTGACGGTCGCTGATATTCGCCTAAATCATTAGCATCAAATCATCAGTAATCTCTCCACTGCTGGATATAGTTCTCTCCTGTTTACTATGCGTATAGACGCATTAGGTGGTAAATGCCCAATTACCAATAATCGCAGGCGGATGGGCGATCGCAGTAATGTGTCCACTATGATGACGCTGCTGCCCGTCATCAATGTTCTATCAGATAATAATATAGACACTTCGATCCTTTAGTCGGCTCTTACGAAACCCGCGGGAAGAGCTGGGGCGGTGACAAATGTATTGTGACTGTCGTCACCACACGACATATTTTAAGACATTTTGGGTACATTTGCTCCAGATACAAGTCGAGGGGGACTTTTCGATTGATTTGAGTTAGCTTATTTTATTAATTATTATTCGTAGATATTCGGATATTTGCCTAAATCAAGCATAGTTATAAACATTAATAATTTAAGTTTGTCAATAAGTACCACTGTAGAATTTAACACAGTTATGTAGATAGTTGCTTACGTGGCTTCTAACACCCTCGGCCAAATCTCAGCCTCAGCCTATGGCTACTTGACACTTGACAGTCTCAGAAATTCACCTTTTATTAATATTCTAGCGGCTCTGCGACTAGTTTGGAATGTTCTTAAGGAAAATTCAAGGTTTTGTTCTTCATACATTGCTTCCTAAGTCTGACGGTCCATTTTTATGCCACTTAATGAGTGGATACAGTAACTCCAACGTAAAATGTGGCGATCGTCAACTGTTTTGAAAAATGTGTAAGGATAATATTGAATGAAAGATTATTGATGAATAAATGAAGATTTATTTATAAGAAACTTAACGGTAACAAAATGCTATGCTTCCTTGAACCGCCATTGTCGCAAGGAATGCCAGCTCGACCACAGATGCAAAAACATGACAATTGTCACAGAGTATAACAATATCTCCCCTTAAACAATAATTAATTTACTATTTTAACAAATTCTTTGCTCTTCATAAGTATTAAATTACAAATCTAACTTTTCTACCTTTTTTATTACTCGGTTGCTTCTCCGTAACAGTAAAGAAGAAGGTATAGAAGTTGTAATATCACTTGTAACCACTGGAGCACTCTCCTTATCAATTACATACTCCTCCCCCGTGCTCCCCTGTTCAACAATTTGAGTGCTCTCATTACTAGAATCACAATCATTATTACTATACAGCTTATCATGGCTACTACTACTATCACATGCCGCAGAAGAAGATGCGTTAGTTAAGTTCTCAGTCAGTCTTGAATTATTATTGAGATGTATTAGTAATATCGGGTAGTTTGGTATTTGCGTACCTACCCACTTATGAAGAATAAACGAGTCTTGAATATACTCGCGTGCTGTGTTATTTGGCTCCCCATCATCCAGCTAAGCGTTGCCAGCGACGCGAGGCCGGTGCTGTGCAAGCCGCGCCCCGTGCCGCACGCGCTTCGCGCCGCCGTGGAGGCCGAGCTGGAGCGCCTGCAGGCGGACGGGGTCATCTCGCCGGTCGAGACCAGCGAGTGGGGCACGCCCGTCGTGCCCGTCATCAAACAATCAGGTGAGGTCAGGCTGTGCGGAGATTTTAAAGTAACGCTTAATCCGGTACTGGAAGATGATAAATACCCTATTCCCCGCATTGACGAAATATTTTCAAATTTACAAGGAGGACAACTTTTTAGCAAAATAGATTTGAGTCATGCGTACCAACAATTACCTCTTACGGAAAAATCAAAACAGCTGTGCGTAATCGTAACCCACAAAGGGAGCTTTGCGTACAATAGATTACCTTTTGGTATTAAATGTGCAATGAGTAAATTTCAGCGAGTACTAGATAATTTATTCAAAAATATGACCTTTATTGCGGTTTATTGCGATGATATTTTAGTCACGGGCGTTGATGATGATGACCATTATAAACGTTTGGCAGCGGTATTTAAAATATTGGCGGAGGCAGGGTTAAGAGTGGCTGAAAAAAAATGCAAGTTTTTTCAAAAATCGGTTTCGTACCTGGGCTATGTTATAGACGCGAAAGGTCTTAACACGCAGCCCAATAAGATAGATGCGGTACAGGCGGCCCCGGTACCAGATAACGTGTCGCGGTTGAAGGCTTTTTTGGGCCTAGTCAATTATTATGCCAAATTCTTACCTAATTTAAGCACCGTGCTATTCCCGCTTTACGAGTTGTTAAAAAAACATAATAAGTTTATTTGGTCAAAAGATTGTAATAACGCATTCAATACGGTAAAACAAATGCTTGCCGCAAAACCAATGTTAATGCATTATAAACCGGAAGCACCGCTATGGTTGTATTGTGATGCATCCCCGTACGGGGTCGGGGCGGTGCTGGTGCAGCGGGACGAGGGGGGCGAGCGGCCGGTCGCGCACGCGTCGCGCGCGCTCACTGCCCCCGAGCGGAATTATGCGCAAATATGCCGCGAAGGGTTGGCGATCATTTTCGGTGTTCAAAAATTCCATCATTATTTATTCGGTAGGCGGTTCACATTGGTAACGGATTGTAAGCCTTTGTCACATATATTTAGCCAAAATAAGAGTATTCCGCAAATGGTAGCGGGACGTTTACAGAGGTGGGCCGTTATTCTAAGCGGCTATGATTATGAGATTGCGTGTGTTAAGTCGGAACAAAATTGTTTAGCGGATAACCTATCTCGCATTCCACTAGACATTAGAAAGGATGAGCAAAAAAGCAAGGAATCGTGTGAATTCTTGAATTTCATACAAGAGGGCTTATCGGTAAGTCATAAAGATATCGCGAAAGCGACACAGCAAGATCCGGTGCTAAGTAAAGTATTTCACCTTCTAGACAAAGGCTGGGAATACTGTAGCGACGAAGATATCAAACCATTTTGGCGCGTGCGCGATTTTTTAAGTCGCGAGCAAGGGTGCGTAATGTTTGAATACCGCGTGGTGGTTCCGGCGGCTCTGCGCGCGCAAGTGTTGCGCGAATTGCATTCGGCGCACGCTGGGGCGGTGCGCACGAAGGCGCTGGCGCGGGCCTACGTGTGGTGGCCCGGGCTGGGCGCGGACGTGGAGCGCGCGACCGCGGCGTGCGCGGCGTGCGCGGCGGAGCGCCCGGCGCCGGCGCGGGCCGCCACGCACCCATGGGAGTGGCCGCAGGAAAAATGGTACCGATTACACGTTGATTTTTTGACGC
The DNA here is from genome assembly GCA_025490895.1 of Thaumatotibia leucotreta. Lineage (NCBI taxonomy): Eukaryota > Metazoa > Arthropoda > Insecta > Lepidoptera > Tortricidae > Thaumatotibia > Thaumatotibia leucotreta. The sequence goes on from JALPQI010012300.1 coordinate 5,532, forward strand.
CGACGGCAGGTACGTACTACTTCGTGTTGATCGACGCCTACTCCAAATGGATCGAAGCGAGCAAAATAAAGGGCACGCGCGCCGACGATACTATAGCCCTGTTGCGTGAAATATTTGCTCGTTTCGGGAACCCTTACGAGTTAGTGTCGGATAACGGACCCCCATTTACGAGTGGGAAATTCGAAGCGTACCTAAAGAAAGAAGGTATTAAACACATCCGCATTTCCCCGTATAAACCGAGCAGTAATGGCGCAGCCGAAAATACGGTCGGCTTAATAAAAAAATGTTTAAATAAAGCGGAACGGGATAATGCGGATGTGCATGAGGCATTGCAAACATATTTATTAAACCATCGCTGCACACCGCATTCTACGACAGGTAAGTCTCCCGCAGAGCTATTGTTGAAGAGTAACATACGTAATCGCCTCGACTTACTGCGGCCAGATCCGAGAGAGAAAGTGCGAAGCGTCCAGCGTAAGCAAATAAACATAGATGCACCACCAGCTCGCGAGTTTGAGGTTGGTGAACAAATTATGTATCGTATGTATCAACAAAACAAGCAGTTTTGGGCAAAGGGGACCATAATTGAACGTATAGGACCTTTGACATATCGCGTAGAAGGGGTCGACGGAAATCGCCATAAAAGGCATGTAGATCAGTTGCTTAGCGATTGCAGTACGCCCGCAAAAAGTGCGTTCGGTAAGAAAACATATGACGCTATGGATCAGGTTATACCGGCGGCTACTGATCTACTGCCTCGCGCGAGCAGTAGCAATAGCGCGCTTATAGAATCTAACGCACCTGCACCTATACCTAAACGCATTCGTCGTCCACCGATAAGATACGGGTTTGAATAGACCTATAATATGTATAAACTTAGTTTCAATTTATAGTTTACGGTAAAATCAACGTTTACCTAATGTATCTTAGACTTAATTAAAGTAGGTACCTAAGTAGTATTTAATATCGCTATAGTATTGTAATAAATATGTAATATGTATAGAGGGGACAAATGTCCATTTAATGGTTACCTACTGTCCTAGATTTAAGATAGTCGCCGACTGCATGTAACTACCTATTAAGTAAGCCTAGAGTGCCTATACAAATTAACTGTACCTAAAAGTAAGAAAACAGGGGTGTCAGAAACGGAATTGTATAAGTTGGTATCATTGTGTAGATATAGATATTAGTATTAGGTATCGACACTACGACACAGTGTTAGCAGCGCAATAATGTAAGGGGGGAAGAATGAGATGTATTAGTAATATCGGGTAGTTTGGTATTTGCGTACCTACCCACTTATGAAGAATAAACGAGTCTTGAATATACTCGCGTGCTGTGTTATTTGGCTCCCGTTTATAAAACCTAAATACATAGCAATTATCACTTATAACAGGATTTTCTGGCATCTTTTCCTCTGGCATGATATATTCTTCAAAGGAGTGTTCCAACTGTTGTGGTATGTGACTGCCAATTTCTCTGATTTGATTTAAGTGTCTGCGCCATTTCTCTCCTGAATCTAACTGTATTTCATAATGTAATTCTCCTATTCTTTTAGAAATAACTCCAAATTTCCATTTCTTTACTCCCATATAATTTCTAGCTATAACTCTAGTACCCACTTTTATTTCTTTGCATGACATGTGATTTTGAATGTTAATCTGACTGTTCGTTTTAGAATTTGGCATAATTAGTGAAATCTTTGATCTAACTGGATATGCAAGTATCAATTCAGCTGGGGACCTTTTTGTGGTGGAGTGTGGGGTGATTCTATATTGCTGTAATAATATATTCAAATTTTCTTGAACATTGTCTCTATCTCCTAATGTTTTCAGTTTATGTTTCAACACTTGTACTAGGCGTTCCGCCTGTCCATTAGTCGCCGGATGGTAAGGAGCTGACCGCTTATGTATTATATGGCGCTGTCTGAGGAAATTTGAAAATTTTGGATTTGTAAATTGGCTACCATTATCGCTTACTAAAACTTTAGGGTATCCAAATCTGGCAAAAATATCATTTAATATTTCAATTGTGCTGTCTGTATCAATTTTGTCTATAATGTATATTTCAGGCCATTTCGAAAAAGCGTCTATTAGTAGGAAAAAAATATTTGCCTAAAAATTTGCCAGCAAAATCTATGTGAACTCTTTCGAAAGCATGTGTGGGATACTCCCAGTGATGCTTAGTTACCTCTGGTGGATTGTTTTTCTGTTCACAACATTGGACGCAATTATGTACCAAGGTTTTAATATCTGAGTCTATATTTGGCCACCAACAGAAACTGCGAGCTAACATGGTCATTTTAGTTACACCAAAGTGGGCCTCATGTAAATCTCTTAGAACTTTTTTTCTAAGTGTGCTTGGAATGACAACCCTACTACCTCGTAATATGCAACCGCTTTGTATGGTAAATTCACTTTGGTCAATCCCAAAACGACCATTATGTGGAATACTAGCACCAGTCTGTAAACCATGTAATAGTTCTATCAACTCTTTATCTTTTAAAGTTTCATCTGCAATTTCCAGTGCAGTAACTGGTAAATTTGCAATTTGGTTAATCTCTATAATATCCGCCGCTTCCAGCATTAATTTTTCTTCATGGTTTAAAGGTAACCGTGACAGTGCATCAGCATTACTGTTATCCTTAGAAGTTTTGTATTTAATGTCATAATTAAATCCTTGTAAAAATATAGCATAATGCTGCATTCGTGTGGCTGACATGTGAGGAAGTGGTTTGACTGGTGAAAAAATTTGTACCAGAGGTTTGTGATCTGTGATTAAAGTGAACTTTCGGCCATATAAATATTGGAAAAACTTTTTCACTCCAAAAATAATACCATATGCTTCTTTATCACTTTGTGACCAATGCCGTTGAGTTTTATTTAATGTTTGAGAGGCCATTTGGATTGGCCTTTCACTGCCGTCGGGCATTATATGAGAAATCACCGCACCAACTCCTATTGGTGATGCATCCGTTGCCAAGGTTACTGGAAGATCAGGTGAATAATGTACCAAAAAAGTGTCACTTTGCATTTTTTGTTTTATTAATTTAAAGGCATTATTGCATTCATTTGTTCATTCCCACCTGTTTTCCTTTCTTAATAGTTTATGAAGTGGTTCCAAAATACTTGACAAATTTTTGAAAAATCTCCCATAGTAATTTACTAGGCCTAGAAAAGCTTGCAGTTCAGTAATATTTTTAGGTTGAGGTGCCTTTTGAATTGCTTCTATTTTGGAATCAAGTTTATGTATACCAACCCGGTCTATTTTGTAACCACAATACTCTATCTCATTTTGTAAAAAAGTTGATTTTTTTAAGTTTATTTTTAACCCATACTCCATTAATCTTTTAAATACCATTTCTAAACTTCTTTGCCATTTAGCAGGTGCACAACTCAACCCATACATTAACCTAGTACTTTGATATAAGCCTTTATGAGTGTTTAGTGTCAAGTATTTTTGATCCTCTTCTCTGACTGACCACTGTAGATAAGCACACTTCAGATCTATTTTAGTGAACTTTTCACCCCCAGCTAACCCTTCAAATAACTCTTCTGGTGTTGGCAACGGATGATCATCAATAATCATTTGTGGGTTGATGGTTACCTTAAAATCCCCACACAATCTAACCTCTCCATTTGGTTTCTGTACTGGAACAATTGGGGTTGCATATTCACTATAATCAACTTTAACTAGAATCCCTAGCTGAACTAACCTGTCAATTTCCTGTTCAATTTTACTCTTCAGGCTGAATGGTACTGGCCTTGCCTTATAGAAAATTGGTTTTGACCCTTCTTTTAGATGTAAAGACACTGGTTCTCCCTTAACTTCTCCTACTGATAGATCATCAAACAGCACTTTATATTTATTTAATAATGTATCTAAATTTTGTACCCTATTGTCACAATTAGTATTCACTGTATTTACCTCTAGTATCCTATGCAATAAATTGTGAGAGAAACTACGCAGCCACTGTCGACCAAACAAAGGCATTTTATCTATATCTGACACCACATACAGCTGCAACTTCTCCTTTGTCTCTCCCATCACTTCTACGTCCACTTCAGCAACTCCTAAAACATTTAAAAAATTGTTACAATATGACCTTAGTTGAACTGTAGTGTCCCGTAATTTAGTGTAAGGGAACCTCTGATTAAATTCTTTTTTTCCCATCACCGAGACTGCTGAACCACTGTCCAACTCCATTATTAATTTTGTTTTATTTATCTTCACTTCAACTAGAATTTTTTCACCATTTTCTACATTATTTAAGTCAAATTTCACCTTATATTCAGGTAATCCAGCCTCTTCCGCTTCTTCCACGCAGCTTACCCCTGCCGTTTCCCTTTTTGCTTTGAGACATGATCTTTTCAAATGTCCTTGTTTTTTACAATATGTGCACTGTGCCAATATATGTGGGCACTTATCTGCATAATGTGGTCCTCCACATCTATAGCACACCAGCCTCCTGTTTTTTCCTATAGTTGAGTTGAAAAACGGCTTGATAGGCGCTTGTTTTACCTGTTGTACAGAGTGAACTTGTGCGTTCGTGTTCATTTCATGTGTTTTCCGAGCCTCCATGCTTTGGGCTATGTGAAAAGCAGTCTCCAGCGTTAGATTTTTTGTTTCTAACAAACGTTCTCGTATCCTATCATCTTTTAACCCACAAGTAAACTGATTTCGTAACGCAGTATCAAGAAAACCTCCAAAATTACAGGTGGATGCCATTTTTTGGAGCACGGCCATGTAGTCTCTTACCGGTTCTCCTTCCTCCTGCCTCTTGTGATGAAATTTGTAATACTCCGCAATTTCCAACGGTTCCGGATCGAAATGGTTTTTTAGAATTGTCTTAATATTTTCGTACGTTTTGCTGCTTGGTTCATCCGGCGAGATCAAGTCGCAGAGCGTGTCAAAGGTTGTGGCGCCTATGTAGTGTAGGTAATAAGCCCTTCTTTGGTTAGCGTCCTCAACTTTGTAAATGGCGAATGCGCCCTCCAATCTTGCGATCCATCTCGTAAATTTGCTTTTGGCGTCGTAGAATTCAATGAAATTTGGCGGCACTAGGTTCTCCGTCGTCGCCATTATTGAATGAAAGATTATTGATGAATAAATGAAGATTTATTTATAAGAAACTTAACGGTAACAAAATGCTATGCTTCCTTGAACCGCCATTCAAGGCTCGGAACCGGTTTAAAACATACCGGTAAATAGCGGTTTATTTGGGTTTTACTCCGAGCTATAAGGAGAACGCGAACGTCTTAAGAACGTAACTATAAACCTCAATAAACCGGTTTAATCCACGATGGCTGGCGGGCGGCGGTAGGTAGGTACCTACGCCGCGCCGCTGCGCCGCGTAAATGAATACATGCAGAGACTTGTTTTCTTAGTAGAGAAAGCGCCCGTGCATTTGTGCGGTCGATATTTGATCTGCGTGCTGAATTTTGATCGCGTTATTCCTTAATAACTAGTGTCCGATCGAAACATGTTTTTTTGCCGAAACAGAAATCGAAACCGAAGGTTCGGTTCTGATTATAGTTTCGGCCGAGACCGAAACCGAACCTTTTATAAATGTGATTAAAAGATCGAATATAATGACAACAGATATTTTTTTACATAAATGAATAATTTTGGAATTCTGACTGACGTGAGACTCAAACATATTAAAATATTATCGAACCGGGTTACTCACGTACTCAAGTCGATGATTGCTCGACATGTTTCGACCCATTAAGAGGGTCCTCGTCCGGAGCACCCTCGGCCAAAGCCCGACGCATACTGCGGGCCTGCGCCCTGCTAGAATGGGTACTGGCCACTGGTGGCGGGGTCGATGCAAGGAAAGATCTACCCTCAGTGTTACATTTGTAATAAAGGGGGTTGCACACAACATTCACTATATCACTTGCTAATAACGGGGCGTCTACACTGTCCATTGACGTAATACCCAAAACCATTTTCCAACCAAGTGGCACTGACCAACCACCACCACGATTAAAATTGGGATGGCGACATATTTCGATAGCTTCCCGTATTTTACGCGATACTATAAACTTTTCTCTCGTAAGTACGGTTACCTTATCGACGTATTGGATTCGGATTAGACGCACTAAGATTCGATAGCAGTACGCGTCGGGTTTTGGCCGAGTGTACTCTGGACGAGGACCCTCTTAATGGGTCGAAACATGTCGAGCAATCACCGACTTAAATACGTGAGTAACCCGCTTAGATAATATTTTAATATATATGAATAATGCAACATATCGCTGGTCCAATATTACATGATTCTACGTCTTGACTAACGTAATGCGGAATGAAATCTTGACCAAGTTAAATGTAAAATTTAATAAGTAATAACATATCATTATTATTCTCTTAAACATTCACGTCTCTCAATAGCGATTTTAACATGGATTCATACAAGATAAAAGCACCTTGAATCCATAATGTAAAACTTCAGTTTTATGGTACTTTATCCTATAGGTAGGTAGGTAGGAAAACTTATTAAACAAACATCCTTTGCTCATTATATTTGATATCTATCCTAGTCCAAGTCCATTCGGATTGGTACTCTGACAAAAATATTTACTAATGCAAAAATGTTTAATCAAAGTTACCTATAATTCGTTCAATGTGATATCCGCTACAACTGCAAAAGTAGTGTTTTTTACACTATTTGACCAAATGACCATGTCACATTTTCATAATTATTTATATTTATTTTCGGTGTTGGTAGGCTTGCTCTTTGTTAAAGTTTCGTGATGCCATGCTTTAAGGATCTTTTTAAAGATTTTGTTGTTGTATTTGGAAGTGTTCAATTCTGTGATTCAGTGTTACGTAATTTCTTTTATTCGAGCTCTCTTAGAAAAGTGGGATTAGCCAAAATGCTAGATCACACTAGGGCATTTAATATTATTTATTGAAAAGAATGCGAAATTATTATAAAACAGTGTTTCAAATCTTGCCTACTTCTGGAAATTCTGAATTATTGTCGATTTATTTAGGCCATTTATGGAAAATACATGCAGTTTTGCGACATCGCTCGACTTGATTGGCCATAATTTCTGAAGAAAGATGCGAAAATCCCCAAAACTTCCCAAATTAATTATCAAATGTATACGTACTAATTTAGGATTGAGATACAATTTCAATTAAATTTTGTTGTTTTTTTACTTGTTATAAGTCTGTCCCAATTTCATTCTGCATGCGTTATATCTTGTGGAAAATGTGCTTATTGTTGTCTACGCTGGATGCAGGTCGAATCTAACCGGTACATGTGGAGGTCCAGAGGGGAGGCCCATGTTCAGCAGTGGACGTCTTATGGCTGAGATGATGATGTTGTCTATAGGCACAGACACTTCTACAATTATTTTACAATTCTACAATTAGTAGTTTCATCAACGAAAAATTGTAGAACATTTATCGAAAAAATTAAATGAATAATGAAGGTATACGTTCGTATTCATAACAATTGATCGAAACAATATATGTAAAAATCCCTATTCAAGTTGACAGACTACAAAATTTTATCAAAACAACAATTAAAACAAAATTACGTTATACGTCAATACTGAAAAAATGCTTTACTCGTAATTTATTGATTCACCCATCATTTTATTATATTGTTCAATTACTGGAAATACCTGTTGTCAATCATCGCCAACAGAAGAGGGAATATGGTGGACACCTTAAATATACGACACGACGAATTAATTAAGACCATAATAGAAGGAAAAGTAGAGGGGAAGAGGAAGGCAGAGAACGGCGTAGGTACATGGACCGAAGTGAAAGAAAAAGTAGACGTCGTGTCGTATCAGCGTCTAAAAGAAAAGGCACTGGAAAGGACCATATGGAAATTGCTTCACAGACAAGAGCCCTGCTCTTAAGTTTATGATCACAAATACCAGCTATGTGCTCGTATTAAGTAATTCCATAGTGAATTTTATTATTATGGTAATAAAATTGATTCTGCCAAAGCCTAATTTGTACATATAGCTGGTATTTTTTATCATAGATACCAAGGATTATTACTATTCGTTAAAAACTTGAAACATGCACGTACCTAAGACAAATTCTAAAGTCGTTTAATGAAATAAATAATAACCTTCCGCAGTTACAACCTCAATATACTTAAATAAAAGAACCAATATATCTGTCAATCTATTTTTTAATTGTGAAAATACGCGTTTAGAATTACACTATTACGGACGGACCCGATGTAAACCGAACGCGACCCAAAAGTACGATGTTTATAGATTCGGTTCAGCCGAAAAGTTCGGCAGTTTTTTTGCCGAAACCGAACCTTCGGCTAAAACACGATTTTTAAGCCGAAACCGGCCGAAACCGAAACTTATTCTTCAGTAAAAAATGGTTGACTATGTACGTCTGTAACAAGTATAATTATATGCATTGAACTAAAAGTGGTAGGTACTAATTTAATGAATCCAAAATTTAAATAATTTATTTTTTGTTAGAAATATTAGGCTAGATAGTTGATAAACTACAATTGATAAATAAAACAACTTAATTTTATTAAAAACATAAAAGAGTGATTGTATAATACTTTCTATTGATGTATTAATATAAGGTATATAACGTCACATACGTACTTTTATGTATTTAATTGCAACAAAATACTTAAACGTAGGTAGATACTTAATTAGTTACCCATTATACTCGTATATTTTTAACGCTCCAACTTATTGTTGCACTGAACCGAATTAGGTACACGTCCTTTCCGCAGTAGATGTTTCGATACAAATCCAGAACCAAATGAATCAGCGTTTGTTTGTCCTTGAATAAACCGGTTTATAAAGTTCTGAACAGGTTAATCGAACAAGAACATTATGTAACGTTCCCCTAAAAACCGGTTAAAATAAACCGGTTTGACGAACGAAACCGAAATGAAAAGGTTTTTCGCCAAGTACATGATAACGGTTTGAAAATTTAACCGGTATCCGAGCCTTGCCGCCATTGTCGCAAGGAATGCCAGCTCGACCACAGATGCAAAAACATGACAATTGTCACAGAGTATAACAGATAATGATCCCTAATCTGAATGAGAATGTTCTCAATGGCAACTTGCAGGAGAATTTTCTCATGTGAATTTCCAGTTACTATAGGCGATTTATTTTAATAAATCACATTAATTTACATATAATAGTAGAGGATTAGAGTAGTTTCGGCGGTTTTCGGCAAGATAATTTTAGTTCTATTTTATAATTGTATAATATTGAGTGTTATTGTAGCAAGAAATGAACATTGTTTCGATATATGTAACTCGTCTAAGTATATAATAAATAAGTAGGTACTCCATCGACAGAAAAAAGTACTTAATATTTTTTTTTACGCTATTACTTCTTTATTATTGCAATATTAAATAAATAAATGTATTATAGCAAAAAACACACTAAGGTAATATTGAGGTGTAATAAAAACCACAAAAACATGCCCTTTATATTTATTACATTTTCAACTCCACCTGAAAACAATAAAACACTTAATTTGGGTAATTGTAGGAACAAATTGGTCCAAATTCTTTTCGTTGTCTTATTTTGTGTCCCTAAAAAACGTGACGCAGTGGTGATTTTTGTATGATATTGATATATGTTTTGTTTTCAATTTCTGATTTATGGATTAAAATATAGCGTGAAAAAGAAATAGAAAGTGCAACGGATTTTTTTAAATACTGAGTCGAAACAGCAACTAAAAACGTGACAGAGGTATGAAACAAGACAACGAAAATAATTTTGATCCAAATACCTACTTGAAATAAAGCTCGTATCTCAGTTCTGATTCAGTACTGACATACGATGTTCCTATACTTCGTTTTATTTAAGATTTAAATTATCTGTCAAACGGGCGAACAAAGAAGCAGTGGTCGTAAACCTTCCTTCTTCGATTTCGGCCGATACCACTGAATTTCTCGGAACTTATGTACATACATATCATTTGATATTTACCAATAGCTGAGCGCATAGTTTTCATATTTGTTATTAATTTGTTGGCAAAACTGAATTTAAAAAAAGTTATGTGTTTTATAAGCAAGATGGCGGCAATTTAGAAAAAGTTAAATATTGAAGGTTTTCGTTCGGTGTTTGGCGGTTTTTAACTAAGTATTTTTTATGAATTTGTAACTCATATCGTACCGATTTTACATTTACTGAATTTAATGAAGTTTACAGTTTAAAATTTAACAATATTTCCCTATTTAACCTAGCTTACATTATGCACTCCCAGTAAGTTTAAAAGTCATGCATTTAAGGATTTAAACTATCCGTATAAAAGCGGACACGGTATCATAAAGACTGAGCAGATGACAATAGTAAGACAACTCTACCCATCGACAACGTCGTTTAGTATTTTTGCCATTATAGGCGGCTTTAATCTGGGACGCTCTAATGTAGTTTGAATTTGGTAACAAATTAGAAAATAAAACATGACATACATAGTTTTATTCACTGTCAGTGGAAGAGTCCGAGGACTCGGAACCACCAACGTTTATAATAAAATTTTCCACAGTGTTATCTATTATAATCAATCTAATTTCATTTATGAACTTATTTTCTTTTAAAATGTTGTATACCGTAGCCAACGATATGCCAGCAGTCTCAGCAGTCTTTTTCACACGGTCCAATTTAGTAGAATATTCCTTTCTATGGCACATTTCTGACACTAATTTGTAAATATTCACTACCATCCGCTTTTCACTGGCAGTCAGAGTATTTTGCTTTTGCCGTTTCTTGTTTTGAGATGAAAAAACCGACTGCGATTTCATCCATTTTAAATGTGCACCAACAAACAAAATATCTAAATAAATCAACAATTAATAACGAAACTGAACAAAAACGATAACAACAATCTTTAAGTAAGCTAACAGCAATAGAAAACACAACCGACTCAACCGACAACAATATGAAATCGAAGGACAGTGACAGTGACGTTTTAAAATTATGTGAGAACTCTGCCTCTTTAGGTTTTTTAATGTACAACCTTTCCATGAAAAATTGCAAACGCAATTTATTAAAATTCTTATCTTTTCATCTTAGAATATAAATTAACTGACATTATGTTTCTTATCTGTTCACAACACTGAGTAATGTTTGTATTAATATAGCATGATAATAAATACGTGATATTTAATAACTCGTGTTCACAGTTCGATCCGCAGAATTTGCCTGTAAAAAAAACCTTATATCTCGTTCTGCAAAGGTCTTTCTAATGCTAAAAAAAACGAAGTAGGTATAAGTAGGGATAGTTATTTGTGAGTTTTGCTTTCACATCCATGGAGTTTTTTCCACCGTTTAATGCTGATCGACCATCAACAAATGGGAGCTGCAAAGAGACTGACTGCCGCAGCATTGCTGAAAGAATTACCTATAAGCGCCAAAGGGCCGGGCAGTGCTCTTTATTGCAAGTCTGAAAATACATAAAAGGTATGTTGAGATTATGACAAAAACGATTCAAAACAATACTTGTATACAGTAGTATGTAACATAAGGGAAAGCAAACTTTGTAGCCGGATGAATATCTGAGCGTTTCAACCGACTAATTTTGGTGGCTTAATTTTTGCCGAAGTTTCTATGCGTTACAATGTGCTACTTTGTCATTTGAAGGAGGCACGGTACCTTATACAAATGACGAAGTATAACATTGACATGTTTAGAAAATTCAGCAAAAATTATGCCATCAAAATTAGGCGGTTAACGGTAATTCTCAAAATAGTGGCATCGTACCCTGCCGTTACGTTTTTGAATAGAAAGTATATGAAATTATGTATGTTACACATATAATATATTTTTTAACTGATATACACTAATATTACACATCGAGGCCAAAACATTATTTTTCTATACATATAGTAATTTTGTAAAAAAAACATGAAGAATGCCGTTTTCTACTGTACCCTGCCTTGTCCAAACACGACACTGCTCCAGTTTTAGATCTTTAGATAATTTAACTTCAGTTGTATAATAAGGAAACTTGTTTTTTTATAGAAACTATACTATAACATTATTAAATATGACGTTGCACAGGATGTTTAGATTACTTTTAGCATAAATATTCACGTTCGAAGTTTGTCCAGCGATATTTTCTCTGTATCCTGTGCGTTCGCGGTATTGCACCTCACACACACATAGAAAGTCTTATTGAGAACCTAATTGAAGCAAAACACGTCTTCAGTACGGTTCTAGCCGCTGGTGGAAAGGTTTCTGCACGAGGTGCACCTGTTTTGTGTCGACAAGTTTTTGAAGTGTGACGTTCGGAGTTTGTAACAGGTATGTACAGTTAATAGGAGAGGCCTACGTCCAGCAGTGGACTATCATAGGCTGATGATGATGATGATGATGATGATGTACACTTTATCCTGGCATGCTTATTTTAAAATATTAATACGGCTGGTTTCTTACTTATATTATTTTAATATTCCATTAAGGTATATACAGGGTGTTTTTTTTTCGACCGTTCAAATTCTACGTAGTGAATGTGTAGGTCATACTGACCAACTTTTACTATGGGGACAAAGTCGAAATCGCGAAAAAAAATCAGCTGTTTCATACATTTCGGCCGGCGTAATGCCGCCAATTTGTATGAATCAGCTGATTTTTTTTTCGCGATTTCGACTTTGTCCCCATAGTAAAAGTTGGTGAGTATGACCTACACATTCACTACGTAGAATTTGAACGGTCGAAAAAAAAACACCCTGTATACATATACTAAAATTATGATATTTGTATCATTAACAGTTTAGGAGATAATATCTAGTTAGTCGACTTTTCACTGCACCCTGTGTAACTTTATCCTGCAATCACTCTGCAGGGTAAAGTGACTGTTGACAGGATAAAGTGAAAAAAGCTATTTATACAAAGTTTTTACTAACTTGCACTATATGAAGGTAATTATGTATGTATGTTTATCTACATCCATATCATAAGTTGTCTACAATATGTTTAGCGGCGGTAAGCAAATAGCCTACTTTAAGATATCTGTATCTGTGGGTGTATCATAATTTTTACTTTACGATATCGGCAACCGATATCTTAATCACAATTAAATTTCGAACATTCTGTTAAAAAGAAAAAACACACTTTAATTTCGATTATCGAATTAATCGATTTGTAACTTCATTCACATTAAAATTCATATTCCATACATTCTTCTTAATCTCGAATACTGAGAATCGATTTGAGAATTGATATCGACTCAAGACCTTACCTGGTTTATGAATTAAAAAAAAACGAATGTCAGTTCAGTCATTTGTTTTGTTTGAATTGTTTCAAACATCCATCTTTTTTGGACTGTTGACTTGAAAGTTAAATATTATCGAGTTCGTGGTGAAATATTTACACTGAAAAATTATTTATGACGACGAAGACAGTGATGTTGAAATGTGTGAAACACCACCAGAAATCTGGGACGCCGCTATAACCGTGACCAATAATTTGCTGCCACAAAAATAAACATATTGTAGAAAACTTATTATATGCATGTAGATAAAGTTATGTATGCAACTGTTCATAATTAGGCATTATGAACCAGTCACATAAAATACTATTAAGGGTATCATGTATTTCTACAGAATTTCATTTTACCGAATATCACTTGACAACACAATTTTCGCAGATGATTCACTTGGCATACTAACATTTGCCAACTATCATTTGGTTCATCTTTCTCTTTCAGTGCTATGCATCTTTAAGTATTCTGTTCTATGATGAGGATGCAATTTCCTCGAAGGTCGGGGCTCAACAAGGCGATCCTTTGAGATCCCTTGTGTGAACCAGGGCCTGATGACAATGTTGGAGTTTAAACGTCTGGTAGTTGGACGATGGGGAGGTGATTCCAATATCGTGCTCAATGATGTCCGTAGACTTTAGCCAACCTTGTGTTGTAGGCTTAGACGTTATTTGGGTAAGGTGCTCGATAACGATACATTGAGAATGGGTGTTGCCTTGATACTGGGGTCCAAGGTATGCGAACCCCATCTCTGCATATGCGGTGTGTCAGTAGATGTGAATGTGCACTAAGGACTGAGTTTTTTCCGTTCTACGGGGCGTTTTTCGAGACACCATGTGATTAATGACTTGGTTTCGGCTCTCGGCGAATGCTCCCTGCATAGCGGAGCCTCAGGACTTGAGCCATACAGATGGCAAGAGACCGGATGGCTTAACGCTGGTTGCCTGAGCATTGGTGGCAAGGGACCGCTACCTGCTATGTGTACCATGCTATGTGTGTGAGTACATTTGGGCCTTCGCATCTGTCGCAGACATTGCAAAGGTTCCAGGTGCAGCCGCTGAGAACACTGCCAGGATCAGACATCTGAAACCAACTTGCAACTTGGAACCAGCTTACGATTCTGTTCCCCGTTCCGGTTCTCATCTTGTCCAAAGAATTACGCTTGCCGTCTAGCGCGGTAATGCTGCAAGTACGTTTGGGAAGGGTGGTAATCATCAATAATGTAAACAATCCTAAAAACCTGCATTATCTCATAATCATAATCACGCACTTTTAGAACACGATCAACTTAAAACCTTCAACCTTGAGTTCACATACATTTTCCCGGATACATATATATATATTTCTTTTTTTTTTTTTTTTTTATATATATATATATATATATTAGGTACATATATATTAGGGCGTAAAATAATAACAGTCGATGTATTTTAAGTTAAGGTTCAATAAGAGAGTTAAATAATTGGTGGTAAACTTTTTTTTTATTCAAACTCTCGTTAACCTGGCATATTTTCCCTGCTACCCTGTCTTGTCACTTTCTCCTGTATGTCTAAAATTTCAACTCGCCATAACTTCTACGTTTTTACGACTAATTCGTTCCCTTTCACAAATGTGGTATCTTTGATGAATTCTAAAACTTATTCAAATCTAAAAAGCTAAAAAAAACCACTTTAATTTTTTTCATTTACTTTACCCTGCCGCTGCCACTTTTATGAGAACAACCCTTAAACCGCTCAGATATTCACCCAGCCAAGTTAATTAAAATAGCATCATATTTTAAACATTTGTTTGTCGTTTCGAGATCAAACTATGTACTCAAGTAGTTTTTGATTTGGCCAACCAAGGTGGTCGAAAATATCCAAACATTTAATTTATCACATTGAAAAGACGCTGGAGCTCCTGGGTACTTAGACAAGTTGCCAATCGCTAACGCTTAATCGTCAATCGTAAACGAAAGGCAGCTAACTGTCTTTGTCTCACTAATATGTAAGAGAGACAGGGAGGGAAAACTACGATACGCTACTAAGCGCTAGCGATTGGCAACTTTGCTAAGCATCCTGTTCAGATTTTTTTACAACTCTCTAGTAATTATAAATGTAAGCAATGTAATAAATATGTAATGAAAAAAATCGATATGTCGATGATCGATATATTACCCTTCTGACTCCTTTCTTTCCCTGTGAAATAAAATATCAAAATGAGTTCTATATTAATTAGAATATATTATTTGGCAGCCTCCGTAGCCTAGTTGGTAGTGACCCTGCCTACGAAGCTGGAGGTTCCGGGTTCGAATCCCGGCGAGGGCATTATTTGTGTATTTATTTATCACAAATATTTGTTCCTTGGTCATGGCTGTCTATGTATTTAAGTCGTCATCAGCCTATCACAGTCCACTGCTGGACGTAGGCCTCTCCTATTAACTATGCGTATAAGACGCATTAGGAGGTAAATGCCCATAATCGCCACGCTGGGCAAGCGGATTGGCGATCGCAGTAATGTGTCCACGTCCACTATGATGACGCTGCTGCCCATCATCAATATTTTATCAAATAATGGTCAGTGACAAGTCAATCCCTTAGTCGACTGTTACGACACCCGCAGGAGGAGTTGGGGTGGTGACAAAATTTGTATTCTTACTGCCGTCACCACACGGCGTATATTTAAGTATCTATATGTATCTGGCCGTGTGGTGACGGCAGTAAGAATACAATTGTCACCACTCCAACTCCTCCTGCGGGTGTCGTAAGAGTCGACTAATGGAGATAAGTGTCACTGACCATTATTTGATAAAAGATTGATGACGGGCAGCAGCGTCATCATATTGGACACATTACTGCGATCGTCAATCCGCTTGCCCAGCGTGGCGATTATGGGCATTTACCTCCTAATGCGTATAGCATAATTAATAGGAGAGGCCTACGTCCTGCAGTGGACTATCATAGGCTGATGCATGCATGCATGCATGTATCTATCTGTTATATATATCGTCGCCTAGTACCCACATCACAAGCCTTAATTCTGGCACCCTACTGAAAAGGGGTATAAATCGAAATTTGCCACTTTACAGCAGAGCCAAAAAACGATTGGCGAAATTATTCAAAATTACTGTGCCGAAATGGCTAAAGAATTAGAATAACTTTAAATGTACTTTGAGTAAATACAACGCGCTCTTTCACATGCCGTCATTGGTTTGTGGCTAAAATCAATAGTTTAAAAAAAAATTACTTGTACCCGCTGAAACAAATGCTATTTAGAAATATAACCAAATTAGTACCCCTTTTCACATATATTGGACATTAGTGAAAACGGGTATACATTAAACTTATTTTATAATAACTCTTTTTGAGATGTACTTCTACGAAAAAAAAATAGCTAAGTTTGTTTGCGAAATTAATTTTAATGGCATAGCATGTACGTATATGTCGGCGGCGTTCCGCCTTCGGGCTCCATTGTTGATATATTATTGAAAATAAACTACTCAATTACGTTATACTTTACTTAATTCAAGTATATACAGAATTTCCAAGAAAGTAATGAACCTACTTCTAAGGGCGCATGGGCTTAAATACTCGGTAACAAACAACTCCACCAGATCTCCCTCCATCATTATCACGCCACCTGGTTCGGTCAAAACAAGTGACGTAATTTACAACACATTAATACCCATTTTATTTAATTATACATGAAAAATGTAAAAAGCTTCAGGATAATATAACTACAATTATGTAATTAATAGTTCATGCTAGAATACAGTTTTATCAACATCATCATTGTAATCGGAAGTTATCAACAATCTTACTAAAATACACATTGAAATTCTGATTGCAATATCAATTCAACATCTCATTATTTTAATCAAAGAAAATAATATATTTGGAAGGTACGCCGCCCATACGGCCATTCTGGTCCAGCGCGTTCTCTGCGCTGTTTTATTTTTTATGTTACAGTTTTAAACATAAAATAAGATTGATGGCATTCCGTAAATCTAACATAATTAGCATGCAAAATAGGCATCACCCAGCTAGGGATCTAGCCATACAACACAAGGCATCACCCATCTAGGGATCTAGTCACATAACACAAGGCATCACCCACCTAGGGATCTAGCCACATAACACAAGACTAAAATACACATTGAAATTCTGATTGCAATATCAATTCAACATCTCATTATTTTAATCAAAGAAAATAATATATTTGGAAGGTACGCCGCCCATACGGCCATTCTGGTCCAGCGCGTTCTGTGCGCTGTTTTATTTTTTAAGTTACAGTTTTTAACATAAAATAAGATTGATGGCATTCCGTAAATCTACTTGATTCATATCAAATTTAGTGCAAAAAATTATTCTTTTCTGTAGTATTTATTGAAAAGATCAATATTTTTCGATTACGATGTATTAAAAGTGTTTGATGGGTACATATTTGTTATTGAAAAATTTGTTTTATTTTTTTTTAATTTCGTACTCTGAAAACGGTGTCGGCCATGATGTGACGTCATAGGGTCTTAAACTAACTTCATGTCGAATCTAATACGAGTGAAGTTTGCCATGGACATGTAGGCATGTAGCTTTGCTGTGACATTGACATAACATAAGTGACATGTCAAATGTTTGTTTTCGGTTCGAGTGACGTCACACCACAGATAATCTAAGCATTAACATGGCTAGTATCGTTTTCGCGCGGTAACGAAAGTTTAAATTTTAAGTTATAATATTGCGGTTTTCTAGGTCGTGAAAAAATATATCGACGCTGGAAAGGAGAAATTGGATAAGCGACACAGGGCGTACTTTACAGGAGAAGCAAAAAACCGCCGAGATATTCGAAAAAAAAATCATTTAAATTAATCAGCAGGCCAAATCAAATAATTGAAGCATTATTTATGGACATAAATATGTTTTCTATGTGATGTTTTAATTATTTAACAGATTCAAGTCTTATTTAATGATTTACTGTCGCTTACGCAAAATGGTCGGAAAAATTTATTCAGGTAAAATTATCTAACCAACACGTTGTGTAAGAAATAAGGAAGGTAAAAAGGTCCACCCGAGACTTACATAACAAATGTATCCCGTTAAAATTATCTAACTGCCGAAGTGGCTTATTTTATATTCGGGTAAAAATATATAAATTGATAAAATAGCATTAATACACCATTAAGAAATATCCACATACTTAAAATGAGAAACTATTTTAGACTTCATAGTTAGTCATATTAATTACATGAGTAACATTCCCTGACTAGTAAACGAGTTTACTTACACGTGAAAAAAGAAAAATTTATTCCAAAATACTTTTTTAAATAGTAAAAAGGGATATGTGAAGAGAATGGTTCATAAATAAATGTAGTTAAAAATGGATAAACGCCAATAAGTACTTCAGATATCATAGTCAAGTAATATTGTCTAACCGTCTTCAATTTTAAATTAAGATGAAGGTAAAATTGTCCAAACGACATGAGAACATATCATACAGTCAGGTAGAAATAGCTAACCGACAAGTGATATTTAGTTGTTACACAGCAAAAATATCCAAGTAAAATTTAACTTGTCATGACGAATAGGTAAAATAATCTAACATTAATTATGTTGAATTATATTTTATCTAATCTCCAATTTCCTAAAAGTTGTCGAAAACCAAGTCGTTTAGTAATAAAATATGGTCGAAAGTTCTCTAAATCACCAATGGGATAAGCGACACAAATGTTGTCAGATGGATACGAAACCTAGCTCATTCGACGCAGAAAAATTCGCCGATTCTAACGGTGTATATAACTCAATATCTTCAAAAGTGTCGCTTATCCAATTTCTCCTTTCCAGCGTCGATATTTATATTTTTTTTCCGTTAATCTGATATTGGTTAATAAATTTAATAATATACGACAAACTTTAAAAATGGGTCAAGTAGCCTATTAGCATGCAAAATAGGCATCACCCAGCTAGGGATCTAGCCATACAACACAAGGCATCACCCACCTAGGGATCTAGCCACATAACACAAGGCATCACCCACCTCGGGATCTAGCCGCACAACAAGGCATCACCCACCTCGGGATCTAGCCGCCAAGACCGGGAAGGGAACACTTGGTGGCCAGCCAGTGTTAAGGAAGGAAATGTGGATAGGAAATAAATAAAGTTCAACAATTTATTCCGATGGCAATACAAATAAAAATTAATATTAATTTTACATTTCACATACCGAAACCGATTCCATTGCAGCGAGGAGTAAGACAAGGAGATGTTATCTCTCCTAAATTGTTCACCGTTGCACTGGAAGATGTTTTCAAGGTTCTGGACTGGAGGGGATTTGGCATTAACATCAATGGCGAGTACATCACTCACCTTCGGTTTGCCGACGATATAGTGGTCATGGCTGAGACCATGGAGGACTTAAGTACTATGCTCGATGATCTCAGTAGAGTCTCTGAAGATGTTGGTCTTAAGATGAACATGGACAAAACGAAGATCATGTCGAACGTCCATGTGATACCAACTCCAGTGAAAGTTAGAAACTCTACACTCGAAGTTGTTGACGAATATGTATACCTGGGACAAACAGTCCAGCTGGGTAAGTCCAACTTCGAGAGGGAGATCAATCGTCGAATCAGACTGGGTTGGGCGGCGTTCGGGAGACTACGCAATATCTTCTCGTCCAATATACCGCAGTGTCTCAAGTCGAAAGTCTTCGACCAGTGTGTGTTGCCAGTGATTACTTACGGATCTGAAACGTGGTCGTTCACTATGGGACTCATTAGGAGGCTCAGAGTCACTCAACGAGCGATGGAGAGGGCAATGCTCGGGGTTTCTCTGCGAGATCGCATCAGGAATGACGAGATCCGCAGAAGAACGAAAGTGACTGACGTAGCCCGAAGAATCGCCAGGTTGAAGTGGCAGTGGGCTGGCCATATTGCCCGGAGGACCGATGACCGGTGGGGTCGGCGTGTTCTCGAGTGGCGACCACGCACTGGACGGCGCAGCGTGGGAAGGCCCCCCACAAGATGGAGCGACGACCTTGTAAAGGTTGCGGGTGTCCAATGGATGCGGACAGCTCACGACCGATCTTTGTGGAACTCTCTGGGGGAGGCCTATGTCCAGCAGTGGACGTCAATTGACTGATGATGATGATGATGATGATTTCACATACAATGAAATTTAATAAAATTCAGAGCTCAATTCTCGTCATCCGCCCATACGGGAATCTCATCAGAGTCATCAAAAGGATCTGCCTGTCCAGTGGGGGCAGGTCTTAGATTATCATGACTAGCGATCTTTTCAGAACATCCGCGTAAATTAATGTGTTTCAATTTATAACGGTCATTAGGTTCCTCAAATTTTGGTCCCAATTTTGTAGTGTGACGTTCATGAATACGCATTAAGACAAAATCTCCAACTTGATAATGTTTAACTTGCGCTTTACCTTTATCAAATCGAATTTTATCCTGAATAGATCGCTCGTCCATCCTTTCTTTACAGGCATTTCTAACGGCAATAAGATCTTCGACAGGTTCATCATCATCGACTTGGAGGAGCTTAATAGCTGGCGGTGAGCATTTTTTACCCAACAATAACTCCATTGGACTTTTACCGGTACTTTTAGACAATGTGCAATTTATAGCCAATTGTAAATCCTGAATTGCATTATGCCAAGGTTTATTAAGCTCCACCACAGACATATTATCTTTAATAACTTTCATAATTCGTTCCACCTGACCGTTTGCCCTACTAGCTCCCTTTGCAACAACGTGATGCTCCATACCGTAATTTTGACAAAATAACTTAAATTCCGAGGACGTCATGCTTTTGTATTGGTCAGTTATTAGTCTGGTTGGAGTGCCAAAAATTGTGATGACTTCGCGGAAGCATCGTGCAGCGGATTCAGACGTACGATCGGTTGAATAAACTAAATGGACATATTTTGTAAACCCGTCTATGAAAACGAAGGCATATTCGGGGCGACTGCGTTTTCCATTCATTTGACCGGTAATATCCGCGTGCACAGTGTGAAAGGGTATTCCAATTTTGTCAATTGGGTGCAGAGAAACTTGTTTTGCACCTGAAGCTCCCTTCCTAGCTCTGCAACTAACACAATTTTCTATAAATTTTCGGACTAATTTTGACATATTAGGAAACCAGTACTTTTCTCGAATTTTTGCTAGTACTTTTTCCCAGCTGAAATGCTGAAGTGAATTATGGTAATGGGAAATAAGATTCCAACGGTAACTGCGAGGTACAATAATTAATTTTCGCGTTTTATTTTCTATTTGTACTTTACGTCTCAATAATTTGTCTTTCAAAATAACGTAAGTGTCCGCGATCAGAGTTGGGCAAAAAGTAATATGATTACTTCTATAAACTACATTTGTATGTGTACTTTGTAATAAACATTACAAAGTACACATACAAAAGTAATCTGAAGGAGTAATCATATTACTTTTTGCCCAACTCTGTCCGCGATATCTTTCGGTATGGCATCAGAATGCAATTGATTGACTATGTCTTTGAGCACAGGGTCACGTTTTTGTTCGACTAGTAACCAATTCTGGTCAAGAGTTGTAGCATTAGCAGAGAAACATAATAAATTAACGGATTGAGTCTCATTAGTATTGTCTAAAGCTGATTTACTTGGGCTGATCATGTCAACGGGATTTCTGCTAAAATAATCGGCATGAGCTAGTTTTTCTCCTTTACGATACTCAATTTCGAACTGAAACGACTGTAGGAATGACCACCAACGGTGTACTCGGGGTGTTAATTCTTTCTTGTGCCTAGAGGCTTTAAGAGAATTACAGTCGGTAATGACCTTGAACGAACGGCCATACAGGAAATGTCGAAAATGTTGGATAGCTTTGACAACGGCCAGTGTTTCGAGCTCATAAGAGTGATATTTGCTCTCCGCACTGGTAGTTCTCATGCTAAAATAACCTATGACATGAGGGGTTTGATTTTGTCTTTGTATTAATACAGCACCATAACCAAGAGCGCTCGCATCGGTATGCAGTTCGGTTGGTAAGTCAGGGTCAAATATAGTCAATAATGGGGATGACGTTAAACGGCTTATTATTTCAAGTCGAGCCTTTTCTTGGACTTCAGTCCATTTCCAAGGTACGTTAGATTTCGTTAGTTCGTACAACGGAGTCATAATTTTAGAAAAATTAGGAACGAATTTTCTAAAGTAACTTGCTAAGCCATTGAACTGACGAAGTTCTTTTACGTTTTTAGGAACAGCAGAGTTAGACAGCGCTTGAATTTTCAGGGGACTTGGTCTTACAGTGCCATTTTCGACAACGTTACCCAAAAATTGAACAGAGGTTTTTAAAAACGAACATTTTGCAATATTAAGTGAAAATCCAGCGTCTGTCAATCTTTTGAGGACAAGATTTAAATTGTTCAAGCCTTCTTCAGCCGTTTCGGACATAATAAGTATGTCGTCCATATACACTAGGGCAATTTTGTCTTTATAATCACCTAACGCTTTATTTATCGCACGCTGGTAAACGGAAGGCGCATTACACAATCCAAAAGGCATGCGTAAAAATTCGTACTGGCCGTCAGGGGTAACAAACGCTAGTTTCTCAATAGAGTTTTCAGACACAGGTATTTGATGAAACCCCGCGGCCATGTCGAGGCGTGTGAAATATCGCGCTTTGCCTAATTTATCTATTTGATCCGCTATAAGGGGTAAGGGATAATGATCCCTAAGAGTATTGGCATTCAGTTCTCGAAAATCGACACAGAGCCGGTCTGAACCATCTTTTTTCTTTACGAGCAGAATTGGGCTGCTGAATGGAGAAGAGCTGTCGCGAATGATGCCATTACTCTTGAGGTCACTTATGATAGCATTTACTTTTTCGCGTTCTGTGGGAAATAATCTATAAGGTCTACGCTGTACGATCTTATCTGGGTTTTTTAACCTGATTTCTAACTCACCTGTGCTTACTGTTGTAACAATATTTCCAGTTGTGAAACTTTGTTTGAAATCATTAACAATTTTATTTAATTTCCCAAGTAAAATCTGATCTGTAACGTCGGTGTCAAGGGTAAGAGGGAAATCGGAAGCAGTACAATTGTTAACAGTCTTCACAATAGGTATAGGGTCCTGTTTTACCGAAATCTCAGTATTGGTCAAAGTTAAACTAAGCCCAGGGATTTCCAAGAGATCGCAACCTATTAAAATGTCATGTTGAGTCTGTGAATCTCTGACTACATAAAATTCTAGTTCTACACTAACTTCATCGATCTCAACAATGGTTGTGATGGTTTGTGTAGATTTTACTGGGCAACCACCGATCCCTGTCAAAACAGCATTAACAGTCTTTCGTTTTCCTGGGATCGAACCAGAAAACCGCTGTCGAAGTATTGAACAATCGGCACCGGAATCAAACAAGCAATCATACAGTTTACTGCCGATTTTCACTTGAGTTTTCACAGAATTACAAAAGTTTACCGTTTTATTTTGTAAAGCCGAATTCCGTTCGTTGTATTGTTTGCGAAAGCAATTCTTTTCTGTGTGACCCATTTTATGACAATATTTGCATTCAACGGATTTTATCGAAATCATTAGAGCTACTACTTCCTTGAGAAGAATTGGATTTGGAAACTGATGCAGACGGTACAACAATAGCTTTTATTATAATTAACGTTTTGCGATTTGTCGGCACTGTTAAATTTTCGTTTACGAAATGTTTTTACAACCGAAACTAACTTGGGTAAAGAGTCAGGTGTGTTTCTAAGTAATTCGGACCTAATATGTTCAGGATAAATACCTGTTAACAAAGCGTCGATAACTTCGGCGTCTGAAGCTTCCGGTCGAACCCGCTTGAAAAGTGTCCATCCAGTAGTCACATACTCGGCGTAGCTAGCGGCTTGATCCTACGTGTAGCTGCGCCATTTATGAACGTCGTCGGAATACCGGAACTCCTTTCCAAAAGTTCGGATTAGATCTTCTTTGACTTGTTGCCATGTGGTCGATTTTAGGGACCAGGTGTCGGCCCATGCCTTCGCTCGTCCTTTCAGTTGAAGAATAGCCTTCACACGGGCTTCTTGAGGCGAAATGTTGAAAGTAGTTATAGTTTCGTCGACGTTAGCACACCAATCCCTGATGTCATGTGAACGGATGTCCGGATCGAATGGTGGTAGATAAAAAATTGGTGCGATCACGTGGCATCGGTGCAGCAGATATTGCAGCTGCAACTGCACTCGAGGCTGCTTGCTTCGTTACGGTGGTCAATAAATTGACTACTTGATCCATTGAAAAGGTAGGCTCGGGCTGAGGCTGCGTTTTACTGGAACTCCTTAGTATAGGGGATTCTGATCCCACCGCTGCTGTCGGCGGCGTTCCGCCTTCGGGCTCCATTGTTGATATATTATTGGAAATAAACCACTCAATTACGTTATACTTTATTTAATTCAAGTATATACAGAATTTCCAAGAAAGTAATGAACCTACTTCTAAGGGCGCATGGGCTTAAATACTCGGTAACAAACAACTCCACCAGATCTCCCTCCATCATTATCACGCCACCTGGTTCGGTCAAAACAAGTGACGTAATTTACAATACATTAATACCCATTTTATTTAATTATACATGAAAAATGTAAAAAGCTTCAGGATAATATAACTACAATTATGTAATTAATAGTTCATGCTAGAATACAGTTTTATCAACATCATCATTGTAATCGGAAGTTATCAACAATCTTACTAAAATACACATTGAAATTCTGATTGGAATATCAATTCAACATCTTTTATTTTAATCAAAG
>JALPQI010012301.1:0-37417 GCA_025490895.1 Thaumatotibia leucotreta
GGCCCTCTTGGGTAACAAAGGCAGTTTTGTATCTGTCTTGAATTTTCAAAGGTATAGACCAAAAAGCGGAATTTACGTCAAATGTAGAAAAGTACTTACAGTTTACAGTTTTTACCATCAAATCCTCAATTAGTGGGAAAGGTTGTGACTGTGGGACGACAATTTTATTTAACTCTCTGAAGTCCACACACATCCTCGTTCTCTTTCCATCTTCTTTTTTATAGGCAAGCGTCACAGGTGCAGCAAATGGGCTGTACGATTCTTGAATTAAATTGTTTTTCAATAGTTTTGATATCTGACCTTCTATTTCTTCTCTGTCTTCTGTGTTACATCTATATGGGCGTTTGCTGCAATATTTATCTACCATCAAATCTATATGAGCTTCATAATCACGTACAGTGCCTATGTCATATTTGTCCTTAGCGAAAACTGTTTTATATTTTTCAATCAATTTGTCAATTTCTGCTTGTTGATATGGATCAAGATGTTTCACTGACATTTCAAATTGTTCTGGATTTATATGTTCGTTAAAATTAATTTTATATTGGTTTATCAACTCTTGGTTTGATATTGTTTCAGTACAAGTAATACTTTCATCTCTGTCACCTAGTGCATCAGGAATATTGACATTAGATTTTTTTGATGAATTACTTGTCAGGATTTCTTTATCTATATTCTCTGCCAGTAAGAACTTCTTCTTATCTTCTGGACTATTATTTTGTAAGATGTTTAATTCGTCATCTTGCATTAATCTGAACTTTTTTATGCAGTCCAAACCTATCAGAAAATCGTAAGGGAGATTTTCTATTACAAAAATATTCATATCTGTCTCGATCTTAAATATTTTCACTTTAAGTGTTATCATACCCTTTGTGTTCTTCGCACCATTAATAGTATTCAAGTTTGCTGTTTCTATATCAGTCACTTTTTCTTTATCTTTTATTTTTAATATCTTAGAATTTATTAACGTAACGTTTGAACCTGGATCATAAATCCCGGAAACTTTTAAAGTATCATTTAACAGCAACTTTATTTTTATTAATGGTGGTACATCTAGTTTTTTGGATTTTGTTCATTCAGTTCAACCTCTAATTCTGAGTGATTCACACTCTTCAAGTGTCCTTTATGATTTTTTATTTTAAACCAACAGTTTGCCTCAGGATGGTAACGAGTTCCTTTATTTTCGGCAATGCAAATCGGGCATGGCTTTTTTTCTTCTATTTTTTTAGATTTTATGTAAGAAGATGCAGTATTTTGTTTATCATAACTGTTTCTCCCAACCATGTGCTCCAATTTACCTAGTTCACTATATAAATCTTCAGTCTGTTGTAAGGTTTCTCTATCAATCTTATCCGCTACATAATTTGGCAGTCCAAGTACTATAAGATCAACAAGTGTTCCAGTATCTATTGATTTTCTTATTTCCAGTAACAATTTCTCTTTTTTAAGGCATACTCAAGTAAAGAACCTGTTTGATATTTAAAGGTAAGAGCATATCTAATGGGAGACCATCCTTTGTTCGCAAATGTCTCACAAAATTTTTTTTCCCATTTGCTCCACTCAGATTCCACACTAAATTTCATTATCATACAATTGTACCAATCAACACTAGAATATTCCAGAAAGTTCTTTAGAGTTTCTATCTTTTTTCTGTCTTCATCAATTTGGAAGCGTTCACATTCTTTGTTAAAATCTTGAATCAACTGAAAGGCATTCGAGTTTCTTCCCGAAAATTTATTGATCATAAAGTCCTTAGCAATTTTTCCAAGATTTTGTGTTTCAGACTTTTTCTGTTTTTCTGCAAGTAATTTTTCTAAAAGTTTTTCCAGGGTTTCATTTGACTTGTTAGGGGTAGGTTCAGCATGTGTTTCTAAAACTTCTTCCAAATATACATCATTACACTGTATGTTTTCTTCTTCATCCAAGTATACTTTTGAAATTTGATTCGTCAATGCAATCCAAATTTTTCTTGTTTGATGTCTTTTCGTTAAGGATTTTCTTATTTTGGCAAAGTTGGATGTATTTATTATTTCTGGATGCATATGTACAGGCTGGTATTCTGGTGGTAATCCGAAAATTTTTCCTTCGGGAGTCGCGTTTGTTGTTATACAAATGACATTTGATTTTCCATCTATTGCCGGTTTCACAGTAAAATCAAACCTTAGCTTTTCCATATTTCACGAATCGTGAAATATTTGCAATTTAAATGTAGTTTTATAATTATAATCACCACACGGTGTATAAAGAATAGGCGAAATTGCGTTTCTCTGTAAGCGAAAGAATTTTATTGAAATAAATTATTCTTCTAACTGACTAAACATTATTTAATTATTACAGTACTTACCTGTAAGCGAAAGAAACTACATTTAAAGCCCTTTCTTTAGCAGTTCTTTATATCACAATTATGTTTTGTATCAATCAACAAATCTTTCTATATTTTATCCGTCATTCAAGACAATGTCAATTATGACACCGAACTTAGTTGATGGCCAATGCCAATAGACAAGTTTGGTATTAAAGAAAGAGGTTTATACCGATTTTCTTTACATATATACAAATTTGTAAGGAATCAGTATGGGGAAATGGATACATATTAATGAATTATAGCAAAAGTTGGTTTCATAATTTGTATGGAGATGAAGATTTTGAAGTGATGTTTTCGAAGATGGTCCCATAGTAAAAGTTGGCTGTAGTCATGAGTAGATTCAGAAAATATTGTTTTGTATCACCAATTCGATCTCACCCAGTATAAATGTTAATAAAACAAACGTTAATATGTTTTTTTTCGTAAAGTTTGGGTCAAAGAATATATTTATGGAGGACTACTTTAGCCCATGACTTTTTGCATGTTAAAACGTAAAGTTTAAGAAGTGTTCGTTATAAAGAAAGAAAATATATATCATAGAGCTAATGTAACTCCCATCTATGTTACCTACTTTACTTTAAAGTACCTGAGACATGCGTAAAGAGATACCTAAAAAACCGGCCAAGAGTATAGAGTTCCGTCAGAGTCCTTGTTCAGTATAGAGTTCCGTAGTTATTCGAAAACGGCCCAGCCGAAAACTATAATGGTTCCTTATTTACTACGGAACTCTAAAAATGACTTTGATCAGAGATTACAGAGTTAAAGACTCTGTGATTTGATACACGAGTGTGAAAATAAATCTACCTTCTAGTTTTGTGTACCTTGCAATAAGTGCAAAAGTAAGTAAGTAAGTTGCCTTGTAAGTGAGTAGTACTTATCCATAAGTCGGTTTCTCAAAAGAAAACCAAATACTTTTTATATATTTAATTGATTATACTCGTATGATCATTTTTATAAAAAGTAAGATAAACCTCAACAAGTGTCTATTAACTTAAGATAAGATTTCTAATTTTAATTTACGTTCCTATTTGCTAGTAAATATTAGTTTCGTGTACTCGTATGTGTTCAGTTCTCACTCAGTGTAATTCTTTTATCAATGGTCGACTTATCCTATATTATTATTTTTCTAAAAAATCGCGACCAGAAGCGTAATAGCTTGTTTGAAAAAGCTAAAGAATAATTTTATTAAAAACTTCGAGATTCAAGCATGCAGCATTAACGATCTCAATTTCCTTGTCGGCAAGAAAACCGCAGCATTGTACTTTGTTGTATTTTTATAATAACAATATTTTAGATATTAGAGTAATTTCGATTGCACGGTTAAAATATGAATTTATTTAACTTATGTGAACAGAAATAAAAGTACCTACCTATACAGTATGATTGTGGCTTTTATTGTAACCGAGAAATGCGATGCAGATTTTTAGCCAAGCCGTGAGCATTATTTGATTCAAAACTCCAATTTTAAAAATAATTAACTTTCTAAGAAAAGTTAATTGAGAAGCAATGTACTTCAAAATTAATCGTTAATTTGGACTTGACAATGACAGATCGCAGCGACTCGCAACGTTTGACAACTAAGCAGTACACGCGTTACATTGACTGTTCGAAGCAGGGATCGGAACCGGTTTCAAAATACCGGTTAATATTGTTCGTAAACAGTTTAAATTTCTGTTCTGTCATTAACCGATAATTAGCAATAACGTTTTCATAAAGAACGAATCAATTTCGGTTACCGGTATTTATGAAGAACAGAATTTTTTTCGTTCCGTGAAACTTTATTGAACTGGTTAATAAGTGTCAAGTTTGTCAATTAATTTATTTATCTATAACAGCCACTTCAACCAGCAATACACTGATATCGCATGTTAAGACTCACCTTTTTATTGTGATTAAGGTTGAACAAGTTCGAGCTGTGGCTCGATATACACAGAATTGAAGAAGTTAAACTAAATACGTACTAACATACCTAGGTTATATATAAGTTACTAACAACATATGGATGTAAAAAAAAAAATTGTCCGAATTAAATGATTTATTATCATTTGTATCTCTCTTTGATCACGGGCCTATAAATCCCGGTCTTTTGATAGGCTTGCTCGGGGATACAGATCCAACACGTAGAGGCCCTTTGGAGAAATTTGCTGTGTTTTACACCTGCTGCAACCCATTCACGGGCACAAAAATAGATATCCGTGAACCGGTCCCAGCAGGCATATAGAGTTATTATTATTATTATAAAGCATAGTCAGCGACAACCTGTATATTGTATATACAAAAAAAAACCGAAAAAAATCTAAACTCGGTCTTGAACTTCCGTCCTTCGTATAAGGCCGGCTTTACACCTGTAAGTTAATTACGTAAATCTAGGGACGAAGCTATATGCAAGAATGAGATAGTGATAATATCTCATTCTTGCACAAAGCTTCGTCCAGTTTTTCGTAAGTTGTACTTACGTAAAATTTACGGGTATAAAGGCCGCCTAAAGTTACGAATTTAATAATCATAATCCGTTCTACTGGTGTCAGAAGTAGCGGAGAAGTGACATGAAATTTAAGTGAAATTTATTCGGTAACATTTTTCTCAGAAACGTTTCTTGTCAATTATGTAATTTTCAGAAGTATGTATGTGTAATATGTGAAATGTTTCAGAAATTGCCCATCGCTAAATACAATACAATACTTTGTGCAATGCTGACAGTCAGCACCCTATTAGCGTTATTTCGGCACCAGTCACAGTTCTAGCGAGCCTGGGGTCCGCTTGGCAACCTAATCTTATGATTTAACGTAGCACTATTTTTTGTGGAAACGCCTTATTGAGATTAGAGACCGGTTTTCTCACGACGTTTTCCTTCACCATAAAGCTAGTTCTGAATATCAAATGACATTTCGTACTTAAGTTCCAAATACTCATTGGTCGAACTGAGGTTTGAACCCAGAATCTTCCAGATTGAAAGACCAACGTCTGCTACCTACTACGACTAGTAGGTCACAACCGTTTACGGAATTACACAATGCTGAAAGTAAAAACATTTAAAACACTATCTCGGACACAAACTGTCGAATAACTTTTTTTTCCTGGTTGATACATAGGTAAAAAAATGATTTAATTCTCTATTTTAAAGCTAGTTTGGTCTCTGTACGTGAAAAATCATAAAACGGGTCAATAACACCCAATGACCTTTAAAAAAAGACCTTAGAAGCTTCGGTAGCCTAGTCGTTCAAGCACTCGACTTTCAAACAGGCGGTGGTCGGTTCGATCACCGTCCGTACCACTGAGTTTTTCGGAATTTATGTATGGACTGTCATTTGATATTTATCGATAGCTTTTCGGTGAGGAAAAACATCATGAGGAAACCTGCATACCTACATCTGAGAAGAAATTCAAAAGGTGTATGTGAAGCCTCCAATCCGCACTGGGCCCGCGTGGAGACTTGCCCATACCCTCTTATGAGAGGAGGCCTGTGCTCAGCAGTGGGACGTACATAGGCTGATGATGATGATGATGACCTTTAAAGTAAAGTGTCCAATGCATATTAATGAATTCTTAAAACGATTTTTCTCGGTATCTGAATTATAAAACGCAAATATGGAAAAAGTTTGCCTACTACGACGATCGAACCCGGTACCTCCATATTCCTAGTCAAAACTCAGAGCCATCGTTGTATCTCTGACATTGACATCTCTGACGTAGAAACCGGTTAATTTCGTTCAACAAAAACAAAACCTGCTGAAGAACAGTTCTCTCATATTAACCGTTTAAAAACCGGTAACCGAAAACGAGAACACTATTATTTCGGTTTGACGTCTAGAGGCAAAACCGGTTTGGTTGAAAATACCGGTATCCGATCCCTGGTTCGAAGGAAATAAACTTAATTATTCGTTCAATTTAAATATTTGTCAAATATTAATACTTGAAAACGATTGCTAGAAATGCGTATTATTATTACCTTTTTTCGTAAAAACCAGGGTCATGATAACACACTGTATAATGTTTTATTGACGTCACACCACAGATGATCAAAACATTCATGGCTAGTATCGTTTTCGCCTGGTTACGAAGGATTAAATTTTAATTTTGCGGTTTTCCATGTCGTGAAAAATATGGTAATATTTGTTTCTGTTAATGAAATATTGATTCATTATATTAGACAATCTCTCTAAATGGATCGAGTAGTCTATATATTTGTTGTTTTAAAACTATCTCACTGGCTATTGGACCGCTATCCCGGGAGCAAACTTGTATGACCGGAGACTTATTAATATATTATCATTGCTGGCAGTGAATGCGATAAGTACTTACCTTCTTAGGTGTGTGTACAAACTCCATGGTTTTTGAAGACGGTTTCAAAATATTTATTCCCACCTCACTGGAACCAGCAAACAGGAGGGTTCGGCGGTAAAGGCGTTCGAAATTCGTAAAAAAAATAAAAATCTTTGGATCTCGGCTCCGACTACATATTCACGCTGTTCGAGACTCTTGGTCCGTAGGATCCCAGCAACCATACACTTTTTTAAAGACTTGTCCAAGCGGCTTGTCGACACAACTGGTGACCGCCGTGTGCTGGCAGCTACCTTACTCAACGCATGCGAGTAAACCTAGCAATATAGCGAGGTAATGCTGCCAGCGTCCTTGGCACCATGCCGCAAAGCTTAACTTTTTAGATTTATGTTAGTTTCATTTAGTTTTAATTTGATAGTTTACTTTAGTTTCAGATAAATTGTTTCTTAATTTTATTTTCATTCATTCATTCAAATCTTTAAGGCTCGCGCCCATAATTATTAGTGACAATAAAACAAATCTCAAAATGATGATTAGTTATACATTTATGACAATGATTTACACTGGACGTGCACCTGTGTCTACCGACACACAAGTGCGGTGTCCCAGCGGCCCGTGATGCTCAGGGGTCTACCACGATCTACTAATGCGATTCAGTTTAGGACCTAAACTACTGTCAAATGTCCCTACAACAACTGTCACAAACGAATAAGCCTAACCTTAACTGAATCGCATTTAAGAGATCATAGTAGCCCCCCCAGGAGCTTGCTGGCGCTGCCCTGCAGCAGCTGCTGCAGCCGGGCTCGTAAAGAGGCACGTTTCCGAACTATGGGCGCGAAGCCGTCGACACGCACCTCTGTGAACATGGCCGAAGCACTACAGTGACCTGGCCCCTATACCACAAAACTTTACAAGCGTACAATTCTACAAAATTGTGTAAATTCCCATACAAAAAGTTGACAATATTGTAGAATTGTACGCTTGTAAAGTTTTGTGGTATAGGCCACTGGCAGTCGCAACAGTATCCTGAATATGTTGTTATATTGGACGCGCAGGTGGTTTATCATGGTCACGCGTTTACCGTTTATCGTGCTTCATGTTACGGACCACTTTTGTACTTGCATACGCCTAGTAGATCGCTGTATGCCCGTTCTGAGAAATTGACCCACAGGCAGGCGTATAAAGGCCGCAAATGTTATTTAGTTTTAATTTGATAGTTTACTTTTATTCTAATACGAGTATAATGATTTATATTACTTAGCTAGTTAGCTTTCAATTGTGTACTTCATACCGTTTTAATAATCAGCTTCATGTGTTATTTGTTATAGACTTACATTTCGATAATTAGACTCTACGGCCCTAACGCGAACATCAAAATCCGCAAATTTCGAGGGTTTGTCTCTCTCACTCTAATGATACATTTGTTGGAGTGACAGAGAAAAGTCATCGGAATTTGCCAATTACGATTTTCGCGGTAGTAAGCCTAATTTTATAGGTATTGGCTTCAATTAGTATGAATGAACTATATTTTTTATCAAACGAAAACCTTGTTTATTCAATTTTGCAATATTTATAAATACATTGCAATAATTAAATTTATTCTACTTAATTGAACATTGCTATACGTATCGAATTGTTTTCACACTAAACGGGAAAATATATTTCAACAACGTTTCCATTTTAGTGTCCACCTGACTGAATACTTGAGATTTTACTAGGAAATTTATTCGAAAGCAGGGTTGGGTTACATGCTTCAAATAATATAATTTCATTAAAAATTGTGTTTGCTATTTAG
The DNA here is from genome assembly GCA_025490895.1 of Thaumatotibia leucotreta. Lineage (NCBI taxonomy): Eukaryota > Metazoa > Arthropoda > Insecta > Lepidoptera > Tortricidae > Thaumatotibia > Thaumatotibia leucotreta. Next base: position 8,442 of record JALPQI010012301.1, read on the forward strand.
AACTTGCCAGCAATTTGTTCCTTCAGTATTATGGCGACGTTTTGTAATAAAATTGTAAATAGTATTAATTTTCACTAATACGAATCGAACAACAAACCCTCAATTTTGACCATATATTTAGAAAACCCGCACTTTACGTCAAAGAAGATATTCTAAGCTCAACACAAAATACGGACAGTGGATTATAATTATCGTCGGTTGTAATATGAATTAACGTAACCACCAAAATGACGAAATTGAGTTAAGTATACCGTTCGACTGCAAATTTCCTGCTCTATCGAACGGTGTATATAAAATATTGATATCCAGAAAAAAACGTCGATTACGTTAACAAAATTTTTGCCATTTTATTAAGTTTCTACGTTTTTTATTAACGTATGTAAAGTTCAAGAAATCATAGACTATATATTAACGTAAGTACAAATTTGTAAGTACAAAATATGTCCTTCCTAATGTAAGCACCATATTTTTATAAATGTCAATGCTGTAAGCGCCATCTGTATTGTATGGCTCATAAGTAATTTGATTTCATTTTGTGAGTTACACTAAATGACAAAATCCACTTTTGATGATTTTCATTAAATTATTAACGTATCTCCAAATTTTTTTTTTAATATTTAACGTAAGCACCAGTCATTTCCTGAACTACAACTGTGGTCGCAGTTAGTAACTGTCTGTCAAATAGACCTCTCAAAAATAAAACAAACAAGATAAACATCATTTCAATAGGAAAAAGATACAACATAGTTTATAAATGTCGAATTAGTTTTTTGGCCCTCCTAAAAATCGTCATTTGGTGGTTACATTTATTCATATTACAACTGACGATATATTACAGTGCCGATCTACGACGGTGTAGGGACATAATGTAAAATGTATACCTATCCCAATGCTGCGAAAACGTTTACTATTTTTATTTTTTTCTTATTTCTGCTGTTGACTGTAGTTACATCAGACTGACGACGATAGTACAGGTACTTTTAAATCTAACAGTAGAATGCCCATTATGAGGTTGATTAAATGTACAAAATTGGACTACTTATTGCATTGAAAATAATCATCATCATTAGGTACGTCAGTTTTAAGTACCTACATTTATAGAATAAACTGAGAAAATATAAAAGTAGTTTCATTGTTCTTTTCGCTTGAATGAAGAAGGCATAAGCTATGTATTCATTAATAATATATTCAGTTGCTCTATTATTTTTCCTCGCAATTTGAAAAACATTTTTGCTAAGCTTTGATTTAGTGTATGTATTTCATTATCAGTTAGCAGATATTTACTATTTGCAATTTTTTTACGTTAAATATATTTTGCACCACTTTGTCCGGCCATGCTCAGAGTAGGGTTCGGTAGTAGTTCAAAAATGGCGGGACCGATTATATTCAAAATAGTTTGATTTTAAAGTTTATTCAAACTTTCACATCCGTGATTTTTTTTCACCCACGTTTTTTATTCTTGAACGATTATATCTGAAAATATTGACTTTATAATTTTGATCTGTCTTTTGGGACCCTTATTCCTTTGAAAGACCTATTCAACGATACTCCACACTATAGGATTACAGCAAAATAAAAAAATCATCCCCGTTTTACGAGTTACCCGAAAAAAAAAAAATGTTTTCTATATTTTATTCTACCATTTTATCAGTGTAATTAATAACCTGTACCAAATTGTAGTTTTCTATTACTAACGAGTCACTAATCAATGAGCTATGCTGTGGACAGACAGACGGAGAGACCGACAGACGGACGTGACGAAACTATAACGGTTCCTAGTTTACTACGGAACCCTAAAAATAAAATTTAATACTCTTTAAATTCATAATTGTGTCATTTAGTAATTTTATTCCCAGTTCATAAACAATATCCACAAAACATCTTGCTTTCTTCTAGCATTCGCTATTTAGTCAGTCCAACAGACCAACATCTAAGAAGTATAAGCCTACATCCGACTGCTGGCAGACAGGCATGGTACAGGCCTCCTTTCGTATATGAGAGATGACTACTATACTTTTATTTATTTTTATTATTACTACAATGAATGTTTTTATAACATATAACAAAAACAAAATTTTACTGAAAGCTCTCCGAATCAGATCTATTTTTCATTGTTTGTTGTATTGTCTTCGGTTTGGCAAGCTGCAACGGGTTTAGCGTACTTGTAAGGTATTCGAAACGATTCTACGATAATTATTAGCACGGCTTCAATTAGTTACTGGGTGCTTGCAAAATAAGTACGTTGCAGGCACCACGCCTTTATTTCACGTTATCTTCAATTTATTGACTCATTCCAATGCTCTTGAGCAGAATCAAGATGAATTTCTTGGTACTTATTGCTGAAACAGTTGCGTCTATTGAAAGAAGCTTGACCTGGGATCATTCCCATAACTAACCGAGCACGGGCAAGACTGAATATAAACGCTCTTCGATTACTTTTAGTTGTCACAGGTGCTACAGGTCAGGTTATGCTAGCAAATCGGGAGCTTGAGTTGCAAGTGCTCGCTTAGACGATAGTAACATCAGCCGCCGCGATCTCAAGTGAAGAGGTCGCTGGCGTTCTATTCACAATATTGAAGACAGACAAGCAAGCGGGTCAAGTAGAGCTGAAGAAAGATCGTTATTATGCACTTGCTATAACGGGATCCCAGGCAGACCAGCCACAGGCAGCATGATCACTTCAATCAATAAAATGACTTGTTACCTAGTTATTACTTATTGTGGACTAGCGACCCGCCCCGGCTTCGCACGGATACTACACCTTCATATAAACCTTTCTCTTGAATTAAACTACCTATTTAAAAAAATCTCATCAATATCCGTTGCATAGTTTTAAATACCTATTTAAGCGTACATAGGGACAGAAAAAGTGACTTTATTTTATACTATACAGGGTGTCCCAAGAAGTAGTGATATACTGAAGGTGGGTGGTAGAGGACTTCAAGGGCTATCCAAGTCACCCCCATGTATGTTTCGGAGTTATGATTTTTTTTTTTCTTATTTTTCACCCAACACCGACTACGATGTGATTTTTACTTCTGGTAGCGTGAGTTGCTGTAATAGACGCTTTATTTTTTTTTTGGTGTAAGCTGATAGATTGCCAACCTAGAATAGTAACATTTACTATCGTTAGATCTTTAAATAGGCTAAGAAAAAATAAAATGTCAAAAAAAAGTAATCAGTGTTTTCAAAACTTCAAAGAGCATTTAAAAAATAAAATTACTTAAAAAAAAATACCGCTTAGCTTATAAAAACTTGCTGTATCTATCGGGTAGCTACCCAAAAATTTCGTTGCTCTATTCGCATGGCTTCAATCTAAAAATGGAAATCTAAATGTAGTACTTATATTTCTTACTTTCAGTGAAAATTAATTAAAGTTAAGCAAAACCTCTCTTAATCAATTTCGTTCTGAATCACGCACTGGCCACTAACAGAAAAAGAACAAAAAAACAAAAGAAGTTTGATGATGATTTGATGCGATTGATGTTACTTTTTAATAATTTAAAAATATAAGAGATAATTTAATCAAACCAAAAATCATTGATAGAGTTTATTAATGTGCATAACATATATTTTTTTCAGAATTTTATATCGCGTAGTTTAAAAAATAGAGGGGGGGGGGGCACATTTTTCAGACTTTGAGAGCTGATATCTCGAAAACGATTTGCTTAAATAAAAATGAGATTTATAAACCTTCATATCATTTTCAAAGACCTTTCTATTAATACCCCACACGCTTATGTACAACTAAAAAAAAAATTCTATCCCTCAGTTACATGTATGGAGGGCCCCCGCCCCAATGGTTTTTTTTACAATTTAGTATCATAATCCTGTAGCGGTTCATACAACACATATCCTTACCAAATTTCGTTACTGTAGCATTTATAGTTTCTGAGTAAATCGGCTGTGACAGACGGACAGATGGACAGACGGACATGACGAATCTATAAGGGTTCCGTTTTTGCCATTTTGGCTACGGAACCCTAAAAGTACCTACACACGTTAGGCTTATGATTATGACGGTCTCATGATTAACGTTTGTCGACATTGCCATTACGTTCTGACAAGTGCCTATGCAAGTGCGAAAGTAACGGTAAAATTATAACGGAGAATGATAACGGTAAAATAGTAATATCATAAAATCTAGACTATGATGATAGAGGCTGGCGGGGTTAAAAATAGGCCATTACAATTAAATTACAAACTAAAATGGCAACAGTAGTGTGCAAGTTTTTACTTCCACCCCTCGAGCATCTAAGCTCTAACTCGACAACCAATAAAGACAAACTAGAGCTGAGAGTCCTGCGATCGCCATAGCTCGAAGATACTATGACCGACTCACGAGAGCACTACGTTCCGTTGAGATCACACACATAAACAGCTCGTCACAAGCTGCCTTGTTGTTATTATTATTTATCTTTATTCATTTCAATTATGGGGCATTTCACATCAAGGGGACACGAAAAAAGTATCAGGTTCCAGATGTTGTTTATTTTGGGATATGTTGGACCTTAACAAAAGAAAAAAAATTGCTTCATGAATTTACTTTTTAGTTATCGTTTTATACAACTACAAAGATTTTACACAAATCCATAAGCTTGTATTGACTTTAATGAAATGGGTTAAGGAATAACTAAATCGTGACATTTAGGGAATTTTTGGGTTTTGCAGAAAAATTGGGAAAATGTTTTTTTTTTCGTGTAGTAAACCGGAAGTCAGTACCAATCAAATATCTGTTTTTTTTAAAGCTACGCTTTCAAAAAATATATTTTTGCTTAAAATATACCAATACCATACGAGTATTTTAGTAGTAGAATACACATATGGCGTAGGAAATTTTAGAGTAGTATAGATGAGCTGTAGTACAAAGGCGGGGGAACCTAGAACACAAATATTAGACTAACTTTTTTCACGATAGGGGTGAGCGATGAAGATGCAATAATTGCACCACCACGCGTTGGGCTTATATCATATTATTTTGTTTTGATTTACTTTGTAACGTTTTATTATAAAACATTCTATATGTTTTATACTTCATCATCATCATCATCATCAGCCTATGCTAGTCCACTGCTGGACGTAGGCCTCTCCTATTAACTATGCGTATAGACACATTAGGAGGTAAATGCCCATAATCGCCACGCTAGGCAAGCGGATTGGCGATCGCAGTAATGTGTCCACTATGATGACGCTGCTGCCCGTCATCAATCTTTAATCAAATATGGTCAGTGACACTTCAATCCCTTAATGCAGATGTCGTATAGGTATTAAAGAAGGAATACCGAAGTTTACCAACGCCGCGCCGTAGGTAAGATTTAAACCCACGTCCTCAGCATTCGTGGCTGATGCCTAAACCACTCGGCTAGCTTACCGGATACCCGTTAAATTTCTTAGGATAGGAGGCGGCTAGTACGTATTACTTGCCCCTTAGAGTATGGTCAAAGACGCCTTATAGTAAATCAACCATACATTTATGTCAGCAGTTACCATGGAAAAGCTTAAACATACATATGTTTTATAACATCTGCCACACTAAAATATCGACTACCTACAACAGAGTTCGCCCCCTATGCGACACCTTTGCACTACAGGTCATCTATCTTCTAAAGTATTTGAAAAACCACTCTGTTATACATAATATTTGTATGAGTCAAGGTATATTTTGAAAAAACTTTTTGTACTAACTTCCGGTTTACTACACGAAAAAATATCCATTTTTACTCCAAAGCTTTAAAAAACACTTCAATCCTCTAAAAATCACGATTTAGTTATTCCTAAACTGATTTCGTTAACACTAATCACAGTAATATCTAAGTGCATGAAAAATCTGTTTCTTAAATTAGAGTCCGCTTGACGTGAAATGCCCCGTATATTTTTATCATTTTGATACCAATAGTAGGTAGGTTACTCGGAATTTTCAATCAGTTATTTAATGACATCCAATACGCAATTCTCACTTTAAATCAGAAAAAGTAATTATTTTTCACGTATTATGTATGAAACATAAATCGTGTGTATTTTATACGGGCGAATAATTAATTCATCTATAATATCTGATCCTAGTTACTCATCGTATATAATCATTTCGTTAAATTTTGCTGTTAATTAGGTGTAATGCTTTTTCTAAAGTGCCACCCAGCCGCAATGTATACCGTCCAACTGACATGACACTCGTACGTATGACGTATAGATACTTATGTCTACGTTAATTTAATGTGGCTACCAGTGGATGCAATACATTACGAACTCAATTATTTTGTATGAAAAATAAATACCTTAATCCAAAAGAAATTTATGTAAACAGGTTCCCTAGGTCCGATAGTAATTGCCATTAAAATATTCGCCCGTATCAAATATACACGCTGTATGAAGAATATACCAACGTATTATAAAAGATCAGCAGAATCGTTTAATATCCTTGTAGCTTTTTTAGACGGCTTACGATCGTTATCTCTGTCTTATTTCCTTCCATCGTTTATTTCAGAAAATAAGATGTAAATGAAATGAAAATAATTTGGTTTATTATACTTATGCTAATGAGATATAAAAACGGAACGAAAAACCAACGCTGACGCCCCATTTACGAGCAGGATGATAAATAAAACTGGAAGACATAAACACGTCAATGAGTGAATAATTATGTCAAGTCTCGTGAATTGGTTACTGTATCAATAAATAAAACGTTTACATTACCTAGTACGAGTATAATCGTGGTACTAAGGTAAATATAGTGGACCCTGTCAGTATTTCAAACTCATGAAAATGTTTCAAACTTTTACGTAGTTGAATTAGATAATTGTTCAAATGTTTCGATCTGTTTAGAGAATCCTCAGCAAGTGCACTCACGAACAATGTGTAGTAAATTATGTGAGTGTTACACATCTACATATTTTACAGAAAGTTTTACTCTTGTTAAAGGTAATTTGAAAAGTTTGGCCGTAATAAGATTGGATGCGCACGCCTACTCTTCATTTATCTTTACCATAGCCTGATGAAAATCATCTGCCATCTTTCAGTTTTATTTTTACTTTAGAGAGGTCCTTATAAAGCTCGTACTAAAGTCCATCTCTATTAAAGATTACAGAAAGTGAAGGTAAACGGTTCTGCGTATACTGATTTAGGTCACAGTCGTAAAAGAGAGTATGAACGCAAATTCAGAAAATTGCAGTCGAGGAAATATATCGTCTGTAAACAGGTCAACACTGTTGGTCAAACACATTCGCGACGCGATGCAATAAGCGTTCTGTTTGCTCGAAGATTGCGGCTAGGACTGTGCTATCATGGCGCCTCGTGGCATATATTAATTTAAGTACACTCCTACACAGGGTGGCATCTGGTAACAAGATATGCAAGAAGGCAAGAAAGTACTAGTCCTAGAACAAGAGCTAAAATAGATAGATCCATTCAGGCCAGAATCTAAATATCAGTACGCTTAGCACATGATTGGTATGTCAGTATGTCGCCGTGAGATAGATTTTCCATCTTTTACCAACTTATGAATAAACTAGGGATGGATAGTCTATCTCGCGAGTCTATCTGCGTCTATCCATCCCTAGTTTATTCATAAGTTGGTAAAAGATGTAAAATCTATCTCACGGCGACCATGGGGGAGCCCATGGTGATATTTGGTGATATTTTTAGGACCCAACCCCCCCCCTCCAGCCAATATGACGTGTAATTTGTTGCCAACGTTTTTTTAATAACATTTGTTCCGGGTTTGATTTCTGGTCATATTAAAAAAGTGATCTTAACCCTTAAATGCATAGTGATGTATATATGCATCATGTATTCTGGACTCTATTGACAGCATATCAGAATTCAAATTTGAATAAGTTTTTGTCAAGGTCATTTAAGGGTTAAAGAAAAGTATAGATGATTTTTTTTACTAGCTATAATGCTGTTCAGCAGAGAGTAATAAATCATTACACGTCATTTTTCCGATGACCCCCCCCCCCCTACGGTGATAATTGGTGATGTTTTCTTAACTCCCCCTCCCCCTATACAGTACGGCTGTCCCAAATAAAAACCTAGCAAGGGACATTTTTTGTGAAAATACTTTTTTTTAATGTACCTGCCCCAAATGTTGAGTTGCGTCTAATGCAAAAACACCTGTATTTCTATCTTAATTAGAATCAAAGTTACGAAACCCACTAAACCTAGCAAGGGCATTTCTTACATGCCAATAACATATTCAAAATCCTATTAAGTAACATTTTCAAGTCCAAAAACCTGGCAACTGCATGCTATACTAGGTTTTTGAGTTTGTAAATGGAACATACTAGATTTTTGAATATGGAATTGTCCCTTACTAGGTTTTACATTTTAAAAATTGCCGAAGGTTCAAACAAGGAATTCAAATATAACAATAAATAAAACCTATCAAGTCAGTAATGAGTGAAGATTGCGTTCTAATAGTCGCCGCTCCCGCGCTCTCTGCCTGCGGTTTTTGTCACCGCCCCACGGGTGTCGTAAGAGTTGACTGAGGAATTGAATTGATATTGACCATTTATTTATCGAAGATCAATGATGGGCAGCAGCGTCATCATAGTGGCCAAAATATGAATAATTTTAACTAAAAGTGTATGTGAACTTAAGGCTTACGGTTTTAAGTTGGTGACGAGACCAAGATTGTGTTTTAAAAGTGCGCGATTATGGAATTATGCAATTCTTTAGGTTTTTTTTGAATTATTTTAGTTTCTACTGACGATTGATATAGTGTGTTTGGGTTGTTAACCGACGAAGAACCGACCAAAAATTGTACTTTTTGATAATCAACGAAATTGGATCTTCGATAATTCATAACGTCACTATCATTACGTGCATTATTTGTCGGTATTGTCCATTGTCTCTCTATGGAAGAACCCTGAACAAATTATCAGATGCTTCAAATTACGACAAAGCCTGATTAAACAAATCAAATAATATCAATACTTGTTGCTATTGTTTTGTATTTGTCATTTCTTTCCACAACTCGACATCAAACGTGCCTATTTTGCGTGGTCCCAACGCTGGTCCAGTACTTATTGGGGACTTCACCACATACACACTTGAATTTCTTCGCAGGTGTATGCATGCAGGCTTCCTCACGATGTTTTCCTTCACCGTAAAGCACTTGTGAATATCAAATGATATTTCTTACAAAAGTTTTTGAAAAACTTATTGCTGATTTGAATGTTTATTGCCGTTTTATTATTTTCGCTGGTAAGCCTACAGTCGCATGTGTAGTTATGTTTATACACGTGATATTCGAATGGTATGCACATGCATACATACACTCGCAGCAAAATTTTCTCCTATAAGGATCGAAAGAGCTTGCGATTCTGAGTGGAAATCATATCTTTATAACCATTTATATGACCTTGACGTACCGACGATGACCTTGCCGACCATCACAAATGATATGTTGGGAAAAGTGATCCGTAACATGCTGAAGACGCGCACAACTGTTGACATTTATGACATTTCACTTAATATCCTATTATGTATTTGGCCAATTATTTCAGACATTTTAGTAATACTTATTAATTTTATTTTCGAAACAGGAGTGTATCCAGAAGTGCTGAAGAGCACCAGAGTGAGTCCAGTGTACAAAGGAAAAGGCGACAAGTGTGACATTAATAATTATAGACCAATAACAATAGTCCCCACGATTTCCAAAATCGTGGAGTCTCTTCTCTCCTCTCACATAATGTCTCACTTGGAGGACAATGACCTACTGACTGCCAATTCGCTTATCGGCAAAATATGTCCACGACAACAGCTGCACTCAAAATATTTGACTGCATTGTTTCCGGTTTGGATGATAAATGCAAGATGGCAGGTATATTTTGTGACTTGTCCAAGGCTTTTGATGTGATTAATCATGAACAACTCTTGGATAAGTTACATCATTATGGGATTCGCGACTTGAGCCACAAACTGATGACGTCATTTTTGTCCAACCAGAGGCAAGTCGTCAAATTGTCCGTGAATGGGAAACGACAGCAGTCCTGTGCTGGCAGTGTGAATATAGGAATCCCTCAAGGTTCAGCGTTAGGAAATACCCTTTTCCTAACGTTTATAAACGATCTTCCCACTGCCGTCACAGCTGGTCTCTCTGTCCTTTTCGCGGATGACACCACGGTGGTTGTTGGTGCACACACGTATGAGCAACTCGGAGAGAAGATTCATGACGGGTGTGATCAACTGCAGAGGTGGTTTGCTGCCAATGGCTTGCTGCTGAACGTTGCAAAGTCCACCGTCATGGTTTTCTCAGGCCGCAGAATAGAAATACCTCCGTGCGTGGCAAACTGCCCGATGCCCATAAGTGATGAATGTGGATTCCTTGGCTTCACTCTGGACTCTAACTTGAACTGGAAGAGCCATGTAGACAAGTTATGCGCAAGATTGAGTAGTGCAGTCTTTGCGTTGCGCAAATTGAAACCTCTTATTTCTGAGGATGCCTTGAGGCAAGTTTATTTTGCCCACTTTCATTCGCTAATGTCGTATGGCACACTCATTTGGGGAAACTCAACGGATGCCAACAGAGTTCTGCTCATGCAGAAACGTGCCGTACGTGTGTTGATGGGGGCAAAATCACGGGCTTCGTGTAGGGACCATTTCACAACACATGGTATAATGACGCACTACTCACTCTACGTATACGAAGTTATTATGTTCGTTAGAAAAAACTTTTCTAGCTTTGATAAACTAAACGCATCTGGCAAAACACTCCGCCGCACTGGGCGTTTGAGAACCGTTCCTCGCCGCATGGCTCTTTCAGGCAAGAACCCTCGCGTCATTGGGCCCACCTATTATGAGCGACTTCCCGCAGAACTCAGACTTGAACCATCTGACGAAGCATTTCGACACCGCCTGAAACGCCTTTTATTGAATAAACCATTATATTCTGTTCAAGAGTTTATGAATCTTGACATTTAAATAGTTAATATTGATGTATTTTGTATAAGGACCTAAAATGTATAAATTGTATAATGAGAATTGTAATTTAAGGTGACGAACCCTAACGGGGGATAGAACTGCTAATATTTAATTTGGTTTTTAATAGTGTATTTAAATCTTTGTTGACATTGTTATATTATAATTCTATTTTTTATTATTTGTTTTGACGATCATGATAACAATTCGTATAATTTTGACATGTATGCAAATTTATTATGTAATCTTTTATCATGAAATAAAATAATCTAATCTAATCTATTAAAAGTTACAAAAACAAAAAAACAAGCGAGACAACTTTGAAAAAAATTACTCGTTATGACAATGACCCTACTGGGGGAATCTTATGTCCACCAGTGGACATTTATCGGCTTAGAATGATGTATTTGGGAAGTTTCAATTTGTAGTAAATTGTGAGTAAGTAAGTACTTAGCAGCGAAGCTCTGCGGGAAAGAACTGGTAGTCAGTAAGTTCAAAATAATTTTTAATCCCCAAGATTGCAATTAAATAGGGTGCTTTGGGGTAATTTTAAAAGTTGTCTTATTTCAAATTACCATAAAACACACCATTATTTTTTTCATAATCAAGATTTATTCCGAAATTACCCGAGCAGAATTTCTGTAGTTTGAAATGACCCCAATGCACTTTACTACAAATGTATCTTAGGTACTATTAAAGTGGTAATCCTAATCCGGATTTCAAAATAGGCACTTGCTTAATTTTATATTTGAAATTTAAGAGTTTACTGCTTACAAGCAGTAAAATGTACCATTCTGTACCACTTGCTACGTTTCAGTTTTGTAATTAAAATAACAATTTTATTACTTTTTTGTAATCGGTTGTTAGTAAGGCACATAAAAGTTCTAAAAATATACATATATTAAGTTTCAATAGTTCGTCTTATGTAGCAAGTTATACTTCTCTATATAAAACAAAGTCTTGTGGAATGAAGGTCTCTGATACTATTTTTTTTAACAAAATGTTTATTTGCCTCTCCTGTAAAATTTCGCTAAATACACTTACTAGGCTTTGATCTGGGACAGCCGAGTATGACGTGATTAATGGACAAGCCCTAAGCCTACTGGTCGTATCCGTAGAGTTATGCAACAAGATCAAAAGGCCAAAATTCATGATGGGGTCGATAAATATATTCCATAAATCACTTAATATACCGAATCGGTGTTAAACAATAACGTTGAATTTCTTTTTGACAATGACATATTTGACATCCGTAATTTTTTTTTTCCTGAAGAACGGCAGTACTATCCTTGTGAGCTATAAAATTGCACAAATGTCAACTGTATCACATAAAAAAGTATATAAAATAAATTATACAAGATAAAAATTAAATACTTGTGTGATTATTAAACCATTTCAGTTTACCCGGCACAATTATAACCTTCATCATCATCATCATCATCATCATCTCAGCCATAAAACGTCCACTGCTGAACATAGGCCTCCCCTCTGGACCTCCACATGTACCGGTTAGATGCGACCTGCATCCAGCGTGTCCCGGCGACCTTCACAAGGTCGTCTGTCCATCTTGTGGGTGGACGTCCTACGCTGCGTTTGCCTAGCCGTGGTCTCCACTCGAGCACTTTTCGACCCCATCGACCATCTGCTCTGCGTGCAATGTGGCCGGCCCATTGCCACTTCAGCTTACTAATCCGGAGGGATAGCCCTCAGTCAGTAACTTTAGTTCGCCTACGGATCTCCTTATTATAATTATAGGTATTAAAATCAAAATAGTATTTCTTACAAAAAAAAAATATTTTTAAAGTACTTAATTATATAGTTTCTAAGCAAGACCAAGTGCAACTCATATGTAACAATATTATTTTAATTCATTTCTAGAAGAGACGCTTTGACGAAGGCTCAAAAAGCAGAGTAAATGTCAAGAAAAATTCTTATTACAGCGCACGATAAATTAAATTAAATATTGTCCATCACAATTTCAATGTTTTACGAAACCTTTACATTGCTTTATTAAAATGCAAGGATATAACGAAATGATCAGTTATTGCATTGATTAATAAACGAACCAAAATTATCGCTGCTGGTGCGTCACAGTTAATGCATAATTAATAACCAAAATACCTACATAATATTACACCTTTGTGTTTTTTTTTCGGGTACCTCCCCAACTGGTGACGTGGAGATGTTTTTTTTATTTGCTGTAATCCTATAGTGTGGGGTATCATTAAATAGGTCTCTTAAAAACGTTTTGAACGAAAGTTTTTTTCTAAAGTCTATATTTTCGGATATAATCGCTGCAGAAGAAAAAAAATGTGTCCTCTCCTTTAATTTTTGATCCGTTGGTCCAAAAAATATGAAAAAAATCACGAATAGCAGGCTTGTAGAATACTTTAAAATAAAACTATTTCGAACATAATCGGCCTAGCCGTTTTTGAATAACTACGGACCGTACACTGAGCATGGCCCGACAACCCGACATGCTCTTGGCTTGTTTTTTTAAACTGTTTCCTTCTTAGTGGCCAGGGCAAAAACATAATATATAGTATTTTATGCAACCCTTGTTTAAGAGAGGTCAAAAAACCGGCTAAGTGCGAGTCGGACTCGCGCGCGAAGGGTTTCGTACCATTATCAGTTTATCATAAAAAACATATTAAAGGTAAAAAAAATGTTTTTAAACACAAGCTTTTATAATAAATCAAAAAGAAGAAAATCAACCATGACATTCGTTGGGAAGAATATAAATGAACTGCTTATGAATAGTGTTTGTTTATACAAATATACTATATCATATTTTTGCTTACGACACATCAGCTAAACTCAACCATTTGTGGTCCGTTAGTAGTAAGGTTATAAAAATCATGGATTTTATGAATGTCATGGTTATATTTCTTCTTTTTGGTTCATTATAAAAGCTAATAGTACCTACTGAAAATCATTTCTTTACATTTAATTTATTTCTAACTTTTTGTGTAATACAGTGTGTCTTTCATAGCGACATTGGTTGTAAGTAACGATAGATTAAAGTGCTATTAACCATTTTATCAAAAGAATGTAACGATTACCTTTTATAATTTAGAGTAATTCATTATTTTTTTAAATTATCCATTACTAGAAAACACCCCAATTTAACATACGAGAGTGTCACCGACATGTAGGATGTACATAGGCAATTGTAATAGTGTGTCAGAATGTCACTAAGAGCGAAATTTCAATGAAATTATATGTTAATTGTTAGGTTTAATTTATTATAAAACATTGTGTGCCTAATTAATTCGTATGAATTTTTGATATTTTTTTTTAAATTAAATTATGCTAATTTCAGACTTCTACTTTCCCCCTTAAAAGCAATATCGTTACGAAATACAAACACTGTATTATACTTCAGTCTATCCATTTCCATGAACGCTTCATTGTTTTAAGGTCTCTTTTCAGTTACCTATTTAATATTTTTGTGCAATCTAATTTTTCAATCTGTGTAGCAGGCGCTACCCTCCCCGCACCTAGGTACACTTCTCGACGACAACTCCTTGCGGATTGCGGTTACTTTTCGGCTGGGCTGCGGAGTTGGCGAACCCCATGTTTGTATATGCGGCTCAGTAATGGAAGGAAACGGCCATTATGCTCTGAGTTGTTATCGGTGTGCCGGGAGGTTTCCACGGCACCACGCGCTCAACGATTTAGTGCGGAGAGCGTTAGTGGCCGCGAACATCCCGTGTATGCTGGAGCCGCCGGGCCTTAACCGGTCTGATGGCAAAAGGCCCGACGGTTTTGATCCCGTGAGAGAAAGGCCAATCAATGTCTGGTGTGGGATGCCACGTGCCGCAGCACGTTCGCGTCTTCACACATCAGCCGCACTATGCAATGTGCGGGAGCGGCGGCTAAGTTGGCTGCGGTGCAGAAGCGGGAAAAGTACGCAGTCCTGGCGAACTATTTGTTTGTCCCGCTCGCGGTGGAAACCACAAAATGTTGGTGTGTCGAAGCCTAAACTTTTATTAAAGAAGTCGGGAGGCGGCTGCGAGAGAGTGGTCACAATCCTCGCTCCGGGTCTTTCCTGCTGTAGAGGTTGTCCATTGCGGTTCAACGTGGAAACGCGGCGAGTGTAATGGGCACCATTGTGTCGGGGGAGGCGCGGAGCGGGCTTAGCTAAGGGGTGCTAATGTATTTTTGAATAAGTTTAAGTTTAATTTATAAATATTATTTTATTTTAGGATATGGTTAATATTAGTCAAGAGAATTTGTACCCATTGTGATGTAGCAATTATTAATAATTTTTAAATAAAATTACTTTTACTGCATCTGTGTAGATCGTCTAAAGACTACTCTACTCCTCTGAGTAGAGTTAAGTCTACGTAGGTATGCTTGTACAGCAGCGAAGAGTTTCGAACCTAAATAAACCACGGCATGTTCGACTTTACTTCCCTGCATCTTATGATTCTTATGAACTGTTGACGCCCAGTATAATACCACGGGTAACATTCCTCGTTCCGCTGTGCCGTGACTGAATTGGGTCTGGAACTGCACTGATTTGGGTTCTATAATATGAATACCATCGTTCACGAAGTTTATTCGAACTAATGGAATATCTGTCAAAAAAGTTTGAGAAACGACATTAAAATTCAAATAAAATTCAAATTAAGCTGCCTTGGAATACGTTTATGCTTGATGTTATATTTCGAGGATCTGTTTCTGTCAGTCCTAGGAAGGCGTCATTGATGACCGATGCATTTGAGAAAGGCTAATCGCTAATTACTTAATATTAATATCTTTGGATGCTCCAGGCCTTCGGCCCTGTGCAAAGCTCGGCCCTCCGCTTCGTTTTCATGTTACACTATACCATTGTGTAGCATGGTAGCGCTGGGCTCTAGCAGCTCGGCCTCGCGAGCTGTAGCGCCTCTGAGGATCGCTTCATGCCTTCGGTCTTCGCAAGGGATGGTAAGTTAGAGTAACACTCATCCATCGCATAGTCTGGGAGCGCTGAGTTTTGTTCAGCTCTGCTTTAGATTTCGCAGGCGAATGCGCCAAAGAGGGACGCTCCGGGGTTTCGGCCTTCGTAGGTTGTAGAAACGAATCGTCGGGCCTGCGGCCCTCCGCTTCGTTTTCATTTGACGTTATTCCATTATGTAGCATAATAGCGCTGGTCTCTGGCCTACGGCTCTCCTATTCGCTTGTTTAGTCAGTCTAAAAGAAGGCATGTTTATAAAAATGACAGAAACGGTTAAATCTGCTTAGATCTGGAGATTTAATCGATAGTTACATATTATATTATTGTCACTAACTTACTTACGGACACAAAATTTCTGCTCAATTGGTCCACAGGAGCAAGTGTTCCCATCATCCTATAGATACCTTCCAGCTCCTCATGAGATCAGCTCTAAGGTACCTTATTATAAATTTGCCACCAAAGTTACGAAATCGTACCAAATTTTAGCTCAATTGGTTCACGGAAACAAGTGTTAGGTACTATGGATACCTTCCAACTCCAGCATCAGACAAGTTCCAAGTTACCATATTAATGTATTGTCATCCAACTTACGTAAGTGTACCAAATTTTGGCTCAATTGGTCTACCGCAACCTGGTTCAATAAATTCTCGTTGCAAGATTTTCAAACATACAAAGTGAAGTTAGTATAAAGTTACAGTTAAATCAACCTATCTCAAAAAACTCTCTCTCTCTTCCTGGCTATGTATCCCACATGGTGGTGGGGTCAGCCTTCTTTATTTTTCTCCTCCACTTCGCCCTATCCTTGACATCGTTTTCGGAAACGCAAGAAACGCCCTCAAAAAACTATAAGAGATAATTTAATCAAACCAAAAATCGTTGAAAGATTTTATTAATGTGCATCATATATATTTCTTTAGAATTTTATACCACGTAGTTTAAAAAATAGAGGGGGAGACACACACTTTTTTCGACTTTGAGAGCCGATATCTCGAAAACGGTTTGCTTAAATAAAAATATGTTTTAGTTAAATATTTATTTTCAAAGTTTTTCCTACAAAACATGCATATTTTAGCGTAATCTGCACGCTAAATTAATAAAAAATACGTGTCATAAGTCCTCAGCCCCCTTTGCAACCCGGCCAAAAACCCAGCCAACCCAGCCGAAAAATGTATGAATGTGCGACATTTAAAAATGTATTGTTGTAATATGTCAAATATATGAATTTCATTGTTTAGTAGTTGAGACAATTAAAATAATTTGAAATAAATCACTGACCAAGTGATATTCGTTGAATAGTTTTTCAGAGCAGTAAAAGTTTTTTAATTGAATAGTATGTGTAACAAAAAATGCCAAACGAAATTCCTAGTACTGAAGTCTCGATGAATTGTTGTCGATGAAATGAAATTCGATTAAAAGTTTGTCGGTAAAACGAATGGACACCATATATATTATACCATATCCCCAAGTTTCTGTGATACATTTGACCGGGTTGGTAACATAACCGTGATCAAATGTTCCATCCGAGTTACGGGTACTCCGTCGCTGCTGTTCAAAATTGCAGTTGTCAGACATACTCAATTATATATTATGTTAGTCTCAAACAAAGCATGGGTTTGAATTGTAATCACAACACGTTCGAGAGCGTCTCTTTGTGCCGACTAATTGAATTAGAGCGGCAGGACTGCGCGTTCCGCTTTTTAATTAGATGCCAGTAAACACCCGCGGAAATATAAATACTTCAATGCAGAAAAAAACACTGCAATCCCACTGCGCGAGTAAAAATGAAAGTGTGTAAAAACCTTCATATAGGAATATTAATAAAGTGTTTTTATGGTTCCGTAGCCAAAATGGCAAAAACGGAACCCTTATAGATTCGACATGTCCATCTGTCCGTCTGTCCGTCTGTCCGTCTGTCACAGCCGATTTACTCGGAAACTATAAATGCTACAGTGATGAAATTTGGTAAGGATATGTGTTGTATGGACCGCTACAAAATTATAATACTATATTGTAAAAAAAAAATAGGATTGGGGCCCTCTATACATGTAACTGAGGGATAGAATTTTTTTTTAGATGTATATAAGCGTGTGAGGTATCAATAGAAAGGTCTTTGAAAATGATATAAAGGTTTATATGTCACATTTTTATTTAAGCGAACCGTTTTCGAGATAGCAGCTGTCAAAATCTGGAAAATGTGTCCCCCCCCCTCTATTTTATAAACTACGGGGTATAAAATTGTAAAAAAAATACATGTTATGCATAATAATAAACTTTACCAACGATTTTTAGTTTGATTAAATTATCTCTTATAGTTTTTGAGATAGGTCGATTTAACTGTATTTTTTAATGATAAATTAATGGTACGGAACCCTTCGCGCGCGAGTCCGACTCGCACTTGGCCGATTTTTTTAATAGTTATAGTATACATACTTGAAACGATACGTCAAGTTCAAACTAGCTTGACATATAAAAGCGTAGCAAGCGTAAAAGTTTGAAGGGATACCAGAGTATGTACATAGTCTAAAATCCGTCCAATCCAGGCCACTTGAATATGTCGCAAATGCACCCGCAAAATAGCTTTACATTGCACCGTCATACGACACGTGTACACAGCAGTGTACGTGTATGAATGAGTAATACTAACATGTGCGCACATTATATACCAACTGTGCGCACAAAGGGGATGCAAACCGGTTTTGGAAAATATATAAAAACTCGTTAATAGCCGGTTACTCATTGTAATCTCATACAAATAAAAACCGGTTTACATGCCCTTCGCGCATGCATGCGGCGCATTAGGTTGGTCACATATTGACGAACTTTTACGTTAGTATCTTTATCTCAATAAATATACAAACTTACGGTGTCTATATTTCCGAGAACATATAACCCGTCAACCTTCAAGTCGAGGGTGAATATGCACTTTCTGGGCAAACTCACTCCATCGTAGGCCTCGTCTGCCCTTGGCTTGTCTGTGGCTACGAGTAAGCCCATTTAAAAAAAAATATATATAGAAGAAGCTCAGTGCTCAGTAACACAATCACAAGTGTTTGAGAACAGTACATTTAGAAATTAATATATTCTTACAAATACAGCGTGTTTTTCTTCATATGCTATAACTTTAAGGGAAGCTTATTTAGGTCAAATATAATTAATTTCTCTAAGAAACTAGTGTTTTAACTCTTACCGTTATTGAGTTATTAAAAAAATAAGTTTAATCACTGCGTATGTGTATTGCAACCTTTATTACATTCTAATGTTACTTATTTTGACATGTGCCGTCAGTCACCTGAGATTAACTTTTATTTTATTCTTAAGCCTATTTTACCATTTCATTTATTATGTATGAAAACATAAAAAAATATTTTTTATCGAATTTTTCAAAAGCCGATATACCAGACCACTTCTATTAATGGCCCAAGTAACCTGTCTAATTTATCGCATATCGAAACGAACACCCTGTATACTGACCGAAGTTGCGGTTAAAGCATGGGCTCTTAAATAATTTGTGTATTTTTAAGATCCCTCGAGAGTCATGACGCGTGTAGCGAATACGTTAAGCGAAAAGTAAACTGAAGAGGAAATCCTTTATTCATTTAAAATTTAACACATCCAAAATAAAGCCGGTGCTGCATTTAAAATGGATAAGGTTTCAATGTCTGTCAACTTGGGTTAAGGGCTTATACACAAAGGTAAGTAGGTAAAGTAGACGATTAATTATCGCGTTTTACTGGTTTTGGCTTTTTATTCACGTAACCAATACATACAATATGAAGTTGAGACAACGACCAAGCGAAAGAATACTAGTAATACTAATAGTTCTAAAATGGAATCTTGAGCGTAGCGAGTTTAACACATACGAGAATTAAAAAACATTTCCTCCTCACCTCAGGGGCTCGAACATGGCGGTTTTTCTGCTTGAAACTAGTGAGCAAAATTCAAATTTTACTGTGAGAGTGAAAAAACTAACTTTCTAATTTTCCGTGTCGTTGCTTAGTTGCAGGTCATCTTTTCATACTGCGGGTTGTAATGCAAACTTTAGACATTTAAACTTCATTATATCCGTCACTTTAATTCCCATACCGAAAAAGAGATAGATATAAAATATATCGATTCGTCATTCGACTTTGAAACCTTTCTAGTAGGACACCATTTTTTTTATTTTAGTCTTTGTGGATAGGAAAGAGCACTGCCTAGGCCCCCAAAAAGGACTTGTAATATAATAATATTAAACCTACAATAAATGGTGAATGAATATAAATTTAAACGTATAGTTTCATATCGCACTTTATTTTTAATAGTTAGCGCGATTGGACTTTTTAAATGTTAGTCGTGATTATTAGTACATTTGCTTAGAGATAAGTTTAATATGAGTGAATCAAGTAACAACGCCGATGTTTTAACTCCTCAAGAGTGAGAGTTAGTGTTTTATTCCTTTGCGTTATATGTAATATGTTCTCGCCGCTCTGAGATGAAAAGTTGTATGTATCACACGAGAGCAAAGATATTAGCACCTCGTATCTTTGAGTCCCTCACTGCGCTCAAGATTCTAATCGAGTATAGCGAACCTCCTAATGCGTCCATACGCATAGTTGATAGGAGAGGCTTGCGACGTCCAGCAGTGGACTGAAATTTGCGGATAATAAGACTGATGAGTCATTTATAACATTTATGAGTGTGACTAAAAGAGAGAATGAGTAAAACAATTTAAGGGTTAACATCTTCCTCTTTTTCATCTTAAATTTAAGAGTAGGGCTTTTGTCGGTGGAGCAACATCCACATAGTTCTTTCTAGGGTCTTCTCCTTAATTGCCTTACCAGGCAATGTTGACGTCGCGTCGCACAGACAGGTATTTGGCCCTAAAAGTCGCTTAAAAATATTTTTACAGTATATAAGTTTATATTATAATTTTATTCGATTTAAAGGTGGATTAGGGTATTTCAGTGTAAAATAAAATATTTTAAAAATAAAAATAAAACCGCCTTCAAAAATTCGCCCGAACTAAAAAGTTAAAAATAATTTTGGTTCCTACTTCTTAGGATTTCCTACCCAAACCTTTAAACCTTTTACCCTATTCATTGAAATAAAACATTATGGCTAGGTACCCTACAGATTTCTTAGAAGTCGGTGCCAAGCCGAATACGTTCATAGGTATATATTAGATAGAGCTTTGTAACTTACTGTCACTCCGATTACGCTTTTATCAACAGAATGGTCTGCCTCAGTCATTTTCATGAAAGCATAACCGGAGTGACAGTATATTACAAAGCTCTATCAAATACATATAAGTACTCGCAAAGTGAACATATTTGGCTTGGCACCGACTTCTAAGAAATCTGTAGGGTACCTAGCCATAATGTTTTATTTCAATGAATAGGGTAAAAGGTTTAAAGGTTTGGGTAGGAAATCCTAAGAAGTAGGAACCAAAATTATTTTTAACTTTTTAGTTC
The DNA here is from genome assembly GCA_025490895.1 of Thaumatotibia leucotreta. NCBI lineage: Eukaryota > Metazoa > Arthropoda > Insecta > Lepidoptera > Tortricidae > Thaumatotibia > Thaumatotibia leucotreta. The sequence goes on from JALPQI010012301.1 coordinate 29,751, forward strand.
GGGCGAATTTTTGAAGGCGGTTTTATTTTTATTTTTAAAATATTTTATTTTTTGCTTTTTAGTAGTGTAAATATAAAATCGTTATTCAGTATGCTCTAAATACTTATAATTAGAATGTACTGCACTGTAGTAGGCCATAAAACCTGAACTGGCGAACTTATATGAATACAAAAACAATTTCAAAGGTAACAGACTTAGCATGCCAATATTATTTAAAGAATCACTAACCGCTAACCGACATGTCATAACTACTAAGCAAACACTTGAATAGATCTCGAAAATGTATGACATTTGTTATATATACAAAGAATGATCCTCCAACCCCTAATCGTTAAGGAGTTATTCCTTTCCTCATCAGCTCACCAACATGAGACTATGACCACCTAAAGGCAAATACTCGAATAGCCTCCAAAATATATGAAATATGTTATATTTAAAGAATTATCCCCCAACTCCTAATCTCCAAGGAGTTGTACCTTACATCATCAGCTCACCAACATGAAAGGATGACCACCTAAAGGCAAATACTCAAATAGCTTCCAAAATACATGAAATATGTTATACTTAAAGAATTATCCCCCAACTCCTAATTGCTAAAGAGTTGTACCTTCCATCATCAGATCACCAACTTAAGATGTTCATGACTAGATGCAAATACTTGATTAGTCTTCGAAAATAAATGAAAAATGTCATGTGTGCCTACAACATTTGAAGAGTTCCCTCGATTTCTCCAGGATCCCATCATCAGATCTAGATTCGGTGACAATGGGACCAACTAGAAGATATACCCTCTCAAACAAAAAAAGAATATTTGAAATCGGTCCACGCGTCTTCGAGTAATCGGGGAACATACATAAAAAAAAAAAAAAGATTTCGACGAATTGTTAACCTCCTCCTTTTTGAAGTCGGTTAAAAAATGGCCAAGAGCATGTCGGGTCATGCTCAGTATAGGATTCCGTATTTATTCAAAAACAGCTGGGCTGATTTTGTTCAAAATAGTTTTATTTTAAAATATTATATAAGCCCACTATTCACTATTATTTTCATATTTTTTGGACCCACGGATCAAAAGTTACAGAGATAGAGATCTCCGAAAAAACCCATGTACAAAAAAATGTTTTAAATTTGGGGGTGTATTGGGGTGGCTCTCATTTGATTTTTAATTATCTTGAGGGTCTATTCTACAAAATACTATTCAACTTTAAGCTCAGAAATGATCAGAAATATTTTAAAACCTTTATTATATGTGATGATGTTTGTATTTTTTTTTGCATTTGTAAAGCTTAAATATTAAAGGCAAATAAAACTAGTAAATAATTAGAATCAACGTAAGACTTAAATTTTATAATAAAGCGCATACCTGGTTGTACACAGTCCATGATGGAAACTAGCACATAATCCACTTTATCATCATAAAATGAGTATTTCAAGACGGTAAAGTTTTGAGCGTATCGAACAATCATAATAACGCGATTGGGGAACAGTAACTTCCGACTGACTTCATGCATGTAGTTACAGGTTCAAGCGCACCATATTGATTCAGTTATTTGGAGGGGTTATCTGACTTTTCAAAAATACTACTAAAAAGAGGTTAGTGCTAATATAAAAAAAAATGCATTTTAAGCGACTTTTAGGGCCAAATACCCTGTCTGTGCGTCGTACCCGACACGACGTCAACTTTCACTTTCACCAGGTCCATGTATGTCCTCCCGTCATGCCGTCCTCTCTTCTTTTTGTTGCCTAACGTCTTTCCTCTTCTACTAGTAATGATTGGCAATAGGAACCCCTTCTCTTTAACCGAATTGAGCACTTCTTCATTGGTTATTCAAACATAATATATTATACTCGTAGTCGCCTGCTAAGTCTTAAGTTCTACGATATCAATACATAATTATTCATTTAGTAGAAAATAATCACCCACTCATTTTCGTTAATAAATCAGGAGGTGTAATCATAAAAGTAGACAATACCGGATAAAATTACAGGTTTAATAATAACAAGTTCTGTTGTAATAGTGTAATTTTCGTATAGTAGCACGTTATGTGTCCACATATTCAAGACTCTTAAAATTAATCATATTTACTTGTGTCAGGTATATCTATTCATACTAGGCACCTTCGTTTTAAGACAAAGTGGATGACAGCCATAATTAATATAATTATCAAATGTTTGCTAACATTTTTTCTATAAAGCGATCTTTTTGAAATCGTATTTTTACTTTGGTGTCACTAAGTTGAGTAGGTATAAGCGAATAACCTAATACCTAGGGAATAAGCGTCTACTATAGAAATCATAACGCAATTTTGATAAAATTCGACCAATAGAATATATTATGGAGTCCAATATTTGGCAGAACATTGTGGCCACATGCTCTTGGCCGGTTTTTAGGGTTCCGTAGCCAAAATGGCAAAAACGGAACCCTTATAGTTTCGCCATGTCCGTCTGTCCGTCTGTCCGTCCGTCCGTCTGTCCGCAGCATAGCTCCTTGGCCGTTAGTACTAGAAGTTTGCAATTTGGTACAAGTAAACGTATCATTTCAGCCGACAAAGTAGTAGAATAAAATGTAGTTTTTTTTATTTTTATTAAGGGTACCTCCCTAACCTCCCCTTTTAGTAAAGTGGGGATGATTTTTTTTATTTCGCAGTAAATTAACCTGTAATGTGGGGTTGAATAGATCTTTGAAAAAAAATAAGACCCACAATATTTTTTTTTCTTTAATTAGTGTTTTCGGAGATAATCGCTAAAGAAGAAAAAAATTTGGTCCCCTGTTTGTGGGACCTGCGAAATAAAAAAAAATCACCCCCACTTTACTAACCTCCCCTATTAGTAAAACTATTGTGTTAAGTAAAAATATTGTGGGTCTTATTTTTTTTCAAAGATCTATTCAACCCCACATTACAGGTTAATTTACTGCGAAATAAAAAAAATCATCCCCACTTTACTAATAGGGGAGGTTAGGGAGGTACCCTTAATAAAAATTAAAAAAACTACATTTTATTCTACTACTTTGTCGGCTGAAATGATACGTTTACTTGTACCAAATTGCAAACTTCTAGTACTAACGGCCAAGGAGCTATGCTGCGGACAGACGGACGGACGGACAGACGGACAGACGGACATGGCGAAACTATAAGGGTTCCGTGTTTGCCATTTTTCCTACAGAACCCTAAAAACCGGCCAAGAGCATGTGGCAACAATGTTCTGCCAAATATTGGACTCCATAAAATATTCTATTGGCCGAATTTTACCAAAATTGCGTTATGATTTGTATAGTAGACGCTTATTCACTAGGTATCAGGTTATTCGCTTATACTACACCTACTCAACATAGTGACACTAAAGTACAAATACGATTTCAAAAAGATCGCTTTATAGAAAAAAATGTTTAAGCAAACATTCGATAATTACACACGGTGTTACGTCAGCATTCCGAAAGATTTTAATGCTGGATTCCTGACCATATTTAGAGTCTTTAATGTTATATAAAATTTCCTGGATTCGGCTTGGTTTCAGAGATAATCAACCTTTTTTCGAAATAAGTTTTTCAATGTAATTCGTCAATTAACTTCTTTTGGATTACAATGCTACCACAATGTGTTCTAATATTACCACACCTTTTGCCTGACAATCAAAAAATACGAATAGACTTGACGAAACAACCTCTACCTAAAAAAACAATTGAAATAAATAATTTAAACAAATTGTTGTCATGATAAAAAGTACTGGAAATGTTAAAAAGTATTCAAATCGGCCTAACAAAAAAAAAAGGAAAAAAAAATTTTTTTGGTGGAATTGACATTAGGTCTCATAATATTTTTTGTTTATTTTGATGTCTAGAATGCATAGTTAAAATCTTTCGCAATGCTCGCGTAATACCGTGTATAAATTATGGCTGTGATCCACTTCGTCTTAAAACGAATCGTAGAAAAAATCTGTTACAGTATTGTTGTGTCGTTTTACGTCCCGTGACATCAGTACATTATAAAAAAATTCTTGTTACTCGTTAGAGTAGGTACTTTTCGAAATAAAATCTAAAGGGGATTTTTAAGTGAACATTTAGTAAAACGATTACGATGTGCATCAGCTACCAGTAAAAGCTTTTCGAAAAACTGTGCGCAATCGGCTACAATAGCAGCTTGACTGCTCTAAAGGGAAATTTGATCTTTAACATTTCGTATCCCTTTTATGACTTCTGGAACAAATTTACATAATAACCATTCTTACTAATGCACGATTTCAAATTTCGATATCATCTTTATCCACTATTGTACTTTCCACAAACTTTCTTTATAGTTACAAGAGGGTATGATGAGATCACCGGGTTTTCTAGGATCAAAGGCAGGTGGTAACTACATTATGTATACAGGGTGTAATCGTTAAGTGTGGCCAGGCCATAATTCCGTAAATATAACAGATATCAGAAAACTTCCAACTGATATCGAAAGTGCGTTACCCAACGATTAAAATCGCATTAATATTTTTTTCTAAATAGAAGGAGTAATATTAAAAATACTAAGTTAAAACGATCCCATACATTTAGTACGACGACTAGCCTTAAAAAAATGTCGGGTGTCATAACAGATAAAACTGTTAGAGATTCGTTATTTGTACGAATACATTGTAATAAAATAATAATACTACCGTTCATGAAATATTTAATGTAACATTTATTCTTAAATAAAAAAATATTCGTATTAAACTAGTCTTTGAATGAACGGTTACGTACTAAATGTATGGAAGGGTTTGAAGTTAATATTTGAGATATTTCAGCTTTTATTTCAAAAATGATATTAATGTAATTTTACTCGTTGGGTAATGTACTTTCGATATCAGTTAGAAGTTTTCTGGTATCTGCTATATTTACGGAATTATGGCCTGGCCACACTTAACGATTACACCCTGTATAGCTGCATTATTTCAGCTATACAGGGCGGTCCAAACCTTGACGTCAAAAAATTTTTTTTAGATTCCTCACGTCATGAGCTATCAGAATATACCCCATGTATGTTAGCCGATTTTTTGTAGTTTTCGAGTTATGAATTTTTGAAAAAATTTTTTTTTGAGAAATTCTGGAATAAAAAAAATTATTAATAAAAAAAAACTGTTGGGTTTTTTTAACTAGTTTCTTTTTGTAAAAGTATTACTACAAATAAAGCATTTACTGACAACAAATTAGCGTCCTCACTTTGATACAAGTAGGATAAAAAATACCAAATTCAAAATTTTACGCTAAAAACGCATCAAAATAGCATTAATGTACGTAAATAAAAAAAATTAAACATATCCGAAGGATTTTTGGTAATGTAAAGACTGCCCTAGACCTTAAACCTTCGTAAAAGCAAAAAAAAAGTGATGCTTAATAAAGAGGATTTTTTGGAGTAGTCGGTCAAATAAAACTTAAAAAAAACTTCTAAATTTTTAATTTAAAAATAAAGTGAAATTTCGTCTGTTTTGTTGTTCTTATCAATAAACAAAGACAGAAAATACCACGAGAACTCAATTTGTGTAGTTATTCAAGTCATTTTTTACTACTTTAAAATTTTAAGCTTTTTAAGTTTATTTGACCAACTACTCCGAAAAATCCTCATTATTAAGTATCACTTTTTTTTTGGTTTTAAGAAGGTTTAAGGTCTAGGGCAGTCTTTACATTACCAAAAATCCTTGGGATATGTTTTATTTTTTTATTTACGTACATTAATGCTATTTTGATGCATTTTTAACGTAAAATTTTGAATTTGTTTTTTTTTATCCTACTTGTATCAAAGTGAGGACGCTATTTTTTTGTTAGTAAATGCTTTATTTGTAGTTATACTTTAACAAAAAGAAAATATAAAAAAAACACAATAGTTTTTTTTTTATCAATAAATTTCTTCATTCCAGAATTTCTCAAAAAAAAATTTTCCAAAATTCATAACTCGAAAACTACAAAAAATCGGCTAACATACATGGGGTATATTCTGATAGCCCATGACGTAGGGAACCTAAAAAAAATTTTTTGACGTCAAGGTTTGGACCACCCTGTATAAATTTATGTATTTCATCGAAGTGCTGTCCAGAAGAAGGTACCTAGTTAACAATAAAGAAGTCAAAATAATAACATTCTTATGTGAGTTAAAAAACTCGTGTGGCTGCAAGTGTTTCTTAGGATTCGTAGTAAACTATGAAACCTTGTACCTGCTCATACTTTCGCAATGTCCGTCTGCCTGTATCTCTGCAGCATACCTTAGTGATCGTTAACTTACTAGAAATTTGCATCTTCCTATAGATATAGTAGGTATATATTAATCACGCCGACAAAGTGGTAGAATATTTGAACTGTAGAAAAAAATCTGTTACATCCCCTACACGTAAAATGAGGATGTTTATGATGTGCTTATGTCAAATATCTGTCACTTAGTTAACTAAATATTAATAGTACATTACTATAGAGGACGGGAAACGAAGGCTTACAGGCCAAGTAGATATATCTGGCAGAAGGAACCGAGGCCAGATAGGGATACGCGGCCTGTAACCCTGTTTCTCGCCGAGATTTGTATAGTGCTTTTCTCAAACTTGCCATGAAATAAAACGAACTGATTTCGTCGAACCATACTATTTATTATGTAAAAAAAGCAATAGTACAGTATCGTAAAACATTTAAAAAAAAACATTCGCGCATAACTTTTTTTTTAATCTGTTTGAGGTATCCTTTTAACTAGTAGTATAGACATTAGTTCTAAGGTTTTTTTTTTCTGTGGCTGTTGAATGTTAAGACCTAGTGTCACAATTTGACGTTGCAAAACAAAAGACAGTTTGTTTGCAGTCCTAGGTTTAAAATAAATACATGAAATATCTTTACATATCATCTTAGCACATGACACCGGATACATAGTATTTCCGGGTTTAATTTAAAGTAAGTAACATCAACATTCCGTAGCAAGTTTGAGAAAAATATTTTTAAGTATCAACAATATCTGTTCTATCTTCATTGCTTAGTGCCCAGAACGAAAGCCTTAATTGAGCTTAGTGTGGGACTAAATTGATTTGTGTAAGATTGTCTTATGCTATTTATTTATTTATTATTACTCACTGATCTTATCACCACATTATGAATTACAAAGTACCATCATTGTAGTTATTATCGATCGGAAGTGAAATTATAATTACCGAACTTCCGTCACCAACGACATAATTTGAAACACGCGTCTGCCTCGACCTCTATATTTTTGTTTTTCAGACTCTATGAAAAATAGGGGAGAAGAAATAAACGCTTTATTTTTTAAAACAAGCTTCATTATCTGGCAGGTCAGGGTGAACAAATTAAAGCAACGGCGAGCCGAGTGACTTGCGTACGAAATTACTAGCGGAGTTGCTTCTAAACTGTGACCGTTTTACCTTTAATATAATAATGTTTTACGTTAGGGTACACTGCGCGCATTATCGGCGTTATGACAAATAAAACAAAGAGAATCACATCTATGAACCACTAACTGGTATGTACCAGTTTTTAGTGCCTATTTGTTACTTGAACACGATCGTTGCCCGGAGACACACATGGTACTCGATTTTCAAATTATATTAAATATTTCATTACCAACCCTAATGAAACAAGTACCTATGTTATGTATTTCTAGGCTGCCTAACAGGTAACTTCATTTATGTTTTCATACTTGCACAAAATGTTCTTA
>JALPQI010012302.1:0-40005 GCA_025490895.1 Thaumatotibia leucotreta
CCATCGTGTTACGAAAGTAATACGAAAATTGTGACGTTGTGTTTTGTTTTAATTAAGGCCTTTGACCATGTGTTTTTTTGCATTAAACCCTTTACAGTAGCTTAAGGTGGCCACCATTTTGATGTTATTCATTTCTTATCCAACCGTGCTATAAGTAGGATGCTATGAATCTATAAGCTTTCACGCCCTGCAACAAAACTATCTGTGTCGGCATCAACAAATTGGTAAGTACCGTTGTCAGTCTAGAAGCCTCCTAAGTAAGCACCTGTCCCACGGGTACCCTTGCTCGCAGCGGCACAAGCTGCTGCTGCGGCGGGCGGACTGCCACGCGGAGCTGCGGGCCCGGACCGAGGCCCTGGCGGCGCTGGCCGAGGCGAGGGCCCATGCGGCCGAGCTGAGCTTGTCGCCCGCTAGCACTGGTGAGGGAATACGTCTGTAGGTGGATGGTGAAAAGTGGCCGCCGTTTTGATTTTTATTCATTTCTTATGCAACCGTGCTGAAAATCGAATTCTTTGTTTAGATAAGCCACCAGATATGTTAGAATGGTCAAAATTGTGTTTTAGGGGTCAATTGCAACCAAAATTGCATAGTTAAGGGATTAATAAAAAAAATCACGATTACGTCCATCGTGTTAGGAAAGTTAGTCATACACACGAGGTAAATTAAGTAGATTAGTTAGATTTAATCTATGTACATAAATTGTAGTTTTGAAAATAAATATATTTAAATATTAAAAAATGGTAAATTTGTAACACGAAAATTGTGATTTTGAAAATAAATATATTTAAATATTAAAAAAAATGGTAAATTTGTAACACGAAAATTATGATGTTGTATTTTGTTTTAATTAAGGCCTTTAACTATGTATTTTTTTGCATTAAACCCTTTACAGTAGCTTAAAGGCGGCCACCATTTTGATATTATTCATTTCTTATCCAACCGTGCTATAAATAGAATGCTATTAATCTATAAGCTTTCACGCCCTGCAACAAAACTATCTGTGTCATCAACAAATTGGTAAGTACCGTTGTCAGTCTAGAAGCCTCCTAAGTAAGCACCTGTCCCACGGGTACCCTTGCTCGCAGCGGCACAAGCTGCTGCTGCGGGCGGGCGGACTGCCACGCGGAGCTGCGGGCCCGGACCGAGGCCCTGGCGGCGCTGGCCGAGGCGAGGGCCCATGCGGCCGAGCTGAGCTTGTCGCCCGCTAGCACTGGTGAGGGAATACGTCTGTAGGTGGAAGGGTGAAAAGTGGCCGCCGTTTTGATTTTATTCATTTCTTATGCAACCGTGCTGGAAATCAAATTCTTTGTTTAGATAAGCCACCAGATATGTTAGAATGGTTAAAATTGTGTTTTAGGGGTCAATTGCAACCAAAATTACATAGTTAAGGGATTAATAAAATAATCATGATTACGTCCATCGTGTTGCGAAAGTTAGTCATACACACTAGGTAAATTGGTAACACGAAAATTGTGATGTTGTATTTTGTTTTACTTAAGGCCTTTAACTATGTATTTTTTTGCATTAAACATTGCCAAATTAAGGGTTAAAGTGGCCACCATTTTGATATTATTCATTTCTTATCCAACCGTGCTAAAAATAGAATGCTATGAATCTATAAGCTTTCACGCCCTGCAACAAAACTATGTGTCGGCATCAACAAATTGGTAAGTACCGTTGTCAGTCTAGAAGCCTCCTAAGTAAGCACCTGTCCCACGGGTACCCTTGCTCGCAGCGGCACAAGCTGCTGCTGCGGCGGGCGGACTGCCACGCGGAGCTGCGGGCCCGGACCGAGGCCCTGGCGGCGCTGGCCGAGGCGAGGGCCCATGCGGCCGAGCTGAGCTTGTCGCCCGCTAGCACTGGTGAGGGAATACGCCTGTAGGTGGAAGGGTGAAAAGTGGCCGCCGTTTGATTTTATTCATTTCTTATCCAACCGTGCTGGAAATTTAATTCTTTGACTACATAAGCCTCCACATCGGTAAAAATGGTTTCAACTGTGTTTTAGAGGTCAATTGCAACCAAAATTACATAGTTAAGGGATTTAAAAAAATCACGATTACGTCTATCGTGTTACGAAAGTTAGTCATACACACTACGTCAATTTGTAATACGAAAATTGTGACATAGTTAAGGGATTAATAAAAAAATCATGTTTACGTCCATCGTGCTACGAAAGTTAGTCATACACACTAGGTAAATTTGTAATACGAAAATTGTGACGTTGTATTTTGTTTTAATTAAGGCCTTTAACCATGTATTTTTTGCATTAAACCCTTTACAGTAGTTTAAAGGTGGCCACCATTTTGATATTATTCATTTCTTATCCAACCGTGCTATAAATAGAATGCTATGAATCTATAAGCTTCCACGCCCTGCAACAAAACTATCTGTGTCGGCATCAACAATTGGTAAGTACCGTTGTCAGTCTAGAAGCCTCCTAAGTAAGCACCTGTCCCACGGGTACCCTTGCTCGCAGCGGCACAAGCTGCTGCTGCGGCGGGCGGACTGCCACGCGGAGCTGCGGGCCCCGGACCGAGGCCCTGGCGGCGCTGGCCGAGGCGAGGGCCCATGCGGCCGAGCTGAGCTTGTCGCCCGCTAGCACTGGTGAGGGAATACGTCTGTAGGTGGATGGTGAAAAGTGGCCGCCGTTTTGATTTTATTCATTTTTTATCCAACCGTGCTGGAAATTTAATTCTTTGACTACGCAAGCCTCCACATCGATAAGAACGGTTTAAACTGTGTTTTAGGGGTAAATTGCAACCAAAATTACATAGTGGGATTTAAAAAATCACGATTACGTCCATCGTGTTACGAAAGTTAGTCATATACACTAGGTAAATCTGTAATACGAAAATTGTGACATAGTTAAGGGATTAATAAAAAAATCATGTTTACGTCCATCGTGTTACGAAAGTTAGTCATACACACTAGGTAAATTTGTAATACGAAAATTGTGACGTTGTATTTTGTTTTAATTAAGGCCTTTAACGATGTATTTTTTTGCATTAAACCCTTTACAGTAGTATAAAGGTGGCCACCATTTTGATGTTATTCATTTCTTATCCAACCGTGCTATAAATATAATGCTATGAATCTATAAACTTTCACGCCCTGCAACAAAACTATCTGTGTCGGCATCAACAAATTGGTAAGTACCGTTGTCAGTCTAGAAGCCTCCTAAGTAAGCACCTGTCCCACGGGTACCCTAACTCGCAGCGGCACAAGCTGCTGCTGCGGCGGGCGGACTGCCACGCGGAGCTGCGGGCCCGGACCGAGGCCCTGGCGGCGCTGGCCGAGGCGAGGGCCCATGCGGCCGAGCTGAGCTTGTCGCCCGCTAGCACTGGTGAGGGAATACGTCTGTAGGTGGAGGGGTGAAAAGTGGCCGCCGTTTTGATTTTATTCATTTCTTATCCAACCGTGCTAGAAATTTAATCCTTTGACTACGCAAGCCTCCACATCGATAAGAACGGTTTAAACTGTGTTTCAGGGGTCAATTGCAACCAATATTACATAGTTAAGGGATTAATATAACTCACTGGTCTCACCGCGAGCTACTAAGCGATGAACTATCTGCTATAAAACACGAACAAAAGATACGCACTCCCTTGTTAATAAAGAGACACGGCGATACTGGGCGGTGGTAGCATGATAGCTGGGCGAGTATCGCCGTGTCTCTTTTATTAACAAGGGAGTGCGTATCTTTTGTTCGTGTTTATAGCAGATAGTTCATAGCTTAGTAGCTAGCGGTGAGACCAGTGCCATAGTAATGTACTATTTCATCACACTTGCTGTCTAAGCGCGCCATTGCTTGCGCGCGTAGTGGGGAGTAATAGAAATGTCAGTACGTCATTTAATAATATTATGCCTTAAAACTTATTTTTTGGTTGGCAAGTGTGATGAAAAACATTGTATGCATCACGGTCGGTAAGCGGATTACTAACTCGAGTCATAAAAACCCTCCGCCTTAAGGCGTCGGGCTTCTAACACTCTCGTTAGTAATTCCGTACTTACCTCCCTTGATACACGATGTACAGGTGTAGTGAGAAATTACTTGCCTTCGGAAACGTTCGTAAACACATGCTGTTTCAGGCAGTGTCACCGAGTCTGACTGAAGTAGCATGAAGTTGACGAACGTTTCCGAAGGCAAGTCATTTCTCACTACATCTGTACTAATTTCGCAGCGGAGTTCGATCGGCTAGTGAAAATAATGGAAAACAAGATGGCCGCGCAGCACGAGCCGGAAGAGCAGAAAGAAGAGCCCCTCCCTGGCTTGTATATGGGCGAGAACCCCAACTTTGTGGCCGCCTCCAACGCCATAGAATTGAGGTATGCGACTAAGGCTCGATGTCACCAAATTAGCATAGGATCTCGGTAGATTTTGTTTAATAGCTATTTGTTATACAAGGGTGCAAAGTTGTATTTTACCCGCGAGAAATTGAAACACGAACAAGCGAAAGGACTCTATAGTTGAACCATGAGCGAAGCGATAGGTTCTAAAATATAATCCTGAGCGCAGCGAGTGTTTTAACATAAGAGGAGTAAAATACATTTTCCCCTCACTAGCTCGTAAAGTGCTCGTTTATCCTTTAATACGAACGTGTAAAAACGCATATTATTCACTTGTGTGGCAAAGTGATGACCATGGTTTTGGAATAACAAAACGTAAAATGCTCATGGAAATTGTTCCATATTAATGATAATTCAATAATTTGTTTGAGAATTTAGTGTAAAATACAAACTTATATATAATATGATGATTTTAACATATAAATCCTAAAATTCCATAAATAACAATTGTTTTAGTGAATGATGATAAGATGACTAGATGCAATCACAAAACGCAGAAAATGTCAACGTCAACATTGTCAAAGAATATTATAGGTTATAATCTTTATTTACCGACTCGAACACGCATAAAAATAGTAAACTAAACAACTTTCAGGATGTTCTGTTATAATTTTGTAAAAATAATGAATGAGAATGATTTAATAATGCATTGGCGTTGGTGTGCAACTACAGAAATGTGTTAAAATCATGCTGCGTTTACTTTTTCGTGGTAAGTTTACTGCGACAAAATCTTGCATTAAATACATGATGCATTTGGAAAATTATTATCACTAACCCGATGATGATTGTAATGTGAACAAATAATTACCTTTTTTGAGTTTCCTCGCTATAGTGAGGGGAAAAGTTTTGTGTTACACACGGGTGCAAATGTATTTTACTTCTCGTATGTTAAAACACTCGCTGCGCTCAGGATTCTATTTTAGAACCACTCGCTTCGCTCGTGGTTCAACTATAGAATCCTTTCGCTTGCTCGTGTTTCAATTTCATACTCGCGGGTAAAATACAACTTTGCACCCTTGTATAACAAATAACTATTGCACCCGTGTGTAACTTTCCATACCGTTACCATGTTTTCATACATACATCTTACAAAAATCGACCTAGTCCCACGGTAAGCTGAATTAAAGCTTGTGATGTCGGTACCAAGCGACGATATATACAGCGTGTTTTTCTTCATATGCTATAACTTTAAGGGAAGCTTATTTAGGTCAAATATAATTAATTTCTCTAAGAAACTAGTGTTTTAACTCTCACCGTTATTGAGTTATTAAAAAAATAAGTTTAATCACTGAACACGTGTATTGCAACCTTTTATTACATTCTAATGTTACTTATTTTGACATGTGCCGTCAGTCACCTGAGATTAACTTTTATTTTATTCTTAAGGTTCTCTCACACTTACCATTTCATTTATGGGCTTGTGCATAAATCACGCGAGGTCCTATAGGGGGGGAGGGGGGTCCAAGAAAACATCACGAAAGATCACGGTAGGGGAGGGGGGGGTACAAGGAGACCTCACGTGTATTTTTTTACGATGAACAAACTAAGAAATATTGTGAATTTCGGCTAGCGAACGTGAAAAGTTGAATGAAAAAAATACACGTGAGACTGCTAGGGGGGGGGGGGGGGTCTGGCCAAGAAACTCACCAAACATCACCATGGGGGAGGGGGGGGGGTCAAAAAGTAGCCAAAAAAACATCACATGATTTATGCATGAGCCCTATTATGTATGAAAACAAAAAAATATATTTTTATCGAATTTTCCAAAAGCCGATATACCTGACAACTTCTATTAATGGCCCAAGTAACCTGTCTAATTTATCGCAAATCGAAACGAACACCCTGTATGATAGATAGATACACATAGACAGCCATGACCAAGGAACAAATATTTGTGATAAATAATTACACAAATACTCGCCGGGATTCTAACCCGGAACCTCCAGCTTCGTAGGCAGGGTTACTACCAACTAGGTTACGGAGGCTGACATTGCGCGCCGTATTATATTGTACGGATAATTTTGCTGCTCTAATTTTAAAGCTCTACATAAATGTACTTATTATGTCCTAAACTAACCACCGTTAAGAGCTTCGCCCGTGTTAAACTTACACCCTGTATACTCCTTTGCATGACCGCTACTTTAAATAAATAAATATCTTGGGACATCTTACACAAATCGACCTAGTCCCACGGTAAGCTCAATTAAGGCTTGTGATGTGGGTAGATAGATAGATACATATAGATACTTAAGTACATAGACAGCCATGACCAAGGAACAAATATTTGTGATAAATAAATACACAAATAATGCCCTCGCCGGGATTCGAACCCGGAACCTCCAGCTTCGTAGGCAGGGTTACTACCAACTAGGTTACGGAGGCTGACATTGCGTGCCGTATTATATTGTACGGATACTTTTTCTGCTCCAATTATAAAGCTCTAAATGTACTTATTGTGTCCTAATCTAACCCAGGTAAGAGCTTCGCCCGTGTTAGATTTACATCCTGTGGATCAAACGCAAACACATGTTCGGAGTCTTTCCGGTGGACAATCTAAAAGTTAAGGCCTATAAAGCTTGATTTTCTTATAAAAGCCTTATCTTCATTAAGACGTACTCCTTTTTCATTGCGTTGTATGATGACAATCATTACTACCTGACCACAGGCTGTTAACTATCGACCACACGAAAGAAAAAGTGCGTGTTCAGCTGAAATGTAGAGTCACTCTTTCCTGTGGCCAATAGTAAGCAACTGGTAGGAGTGTAGTCGTGATTTTTATCATACAATTCAATAGGAAAGGAGTGCCTTTATATGACAATAATGGTTTAATAAGAAAATGAACTCACATAGCCCTTAACTTTGAAAATGTCCACCGAAAAGACTCATGATTATGAGTTTGACCCCTGTATACTCCTTTGTATGACCGCTACTTTAAAAACGTAAACATCGCAGGCACAACGAAACCGTAGGGCGGCACGTCGTGACGACCGCGCCGACACGTCGAGGCGACGTGCTCTTCTCCGAAGAGCCGTACGCGTGGGTGGCGCTCCCATCGCCGAACCCCATTTGCGAGGGATGCGGGAAGACGAACATCAATCTAGTGCCGTGAGTACCAATTAGGGCGATTGTGCACCACAATGAATTTTACTGTCCGGCAGACCGAATTTTCATGGTCCGATATGGCATGAAAAAAACGCATGATTGGCTTGTGCACTTGTCCGTCTTTTTACTCGGATGTGCGGCATAGTATCGGTAGTCCGGTTTTTTACGGTTCAATTTTGTAAAATCGGACTATCGGGGACGGTAAAAGTCAGTGCAATTCCGGACGCAGTGCACAAGCATTAACACGTTTTTCATAGCTGTCATCTCGGATCGGAAAAATACTGTCCGGAATGGGGAAAAGTAAAATGTCGGACAGTAAAATTACGTATAGTGCACAAGCTACTATATACATTTAATGGAGTGGCATATCGGACCGTCAAAAACCGGACTACCGGACGGTAAAAGTCACTGTAGTGCACAAACGCCCTTAGGGTTTATTTTCTCCGCCACCAGGCGCTACAGGCACGAGATCAAAGCTGCTCAGGCATTCCATGAAAACGTGTCGTAAGCGACACTGTCTTTTCAATACTTTTGAAAAATTAAATTAGTAAGACGAGTTGGGGTCGAAAAGTGGTCGAGTGGAGACCACGGCTAGGCAAACGCAGCGTAGGTCGTCCACCCACAAGATGGACAGACGACCTTATGAAGGTCGCCGGGACACGCTGGATGCAGGTCGCATCTAACCGGTACATGTGGAGGTCCAGAGGGGAGGCCTATGTTCAGCAGTGGACGTCTTGTGGCTGAGATGATGATGATGATGAAGCCGAGTTACAGTATAAAAATAACATATCAAGGCTTTAAGATTGACGGTGTTTCCTACCAGCTAGCATATTTTATTAGGGTTGTTACCATAGTGACACGTAAGCGACAAAAAGTAGATGTTTTCATGGAATGCTCCTGCTGTCAGATTCATAGGTACTGTACATAAAATATCGCAATTGTCTTGTATTTGGAAGTTTAATGATATTGTAATGGATTATGACTAGTAACTGAAGATTGACGTCTAAAACAGGAGCGCAAAGTGACTGGTACTAAAGAAAATTACTAGAACTTTGTTCATTTAATAGGATTTTTTTATTTATTTTAGAAAACAATATTCCTAAAGTAATGGTTTTAAGAATAAATTAACCTTAATATATGTATGTTGAAAATTAAATACGCGTATTTATTTTGACAGTTCGTTAGACCTTCCGCACAGTGCTGCCATCTCACCGCCCTATAGTGGCAGAAAAAGTGTCAAAAACCCTGATTAGGGTGGTTCGAAAACTTTTATTTAGATTTCTTCTTATTACACCAAGTTTTTTCTATTCGTTTAAACCTTAAACTCATCTCTGCAAAATTTTGAGCCAAATATAAATGCATTTAGGGGTTGCTAAAATTTTGACGATTTTTGATTTTCATATTAAAGAGTTGAGATTTAGTAGCTAATAAATAAAATCCACGAACAAATGAATCATGGAAGCCGCACGCCATACTAAATTGCCTTTCAAAAACGGTCCTGAATTTTAGTTGACAAATGTCAACCCCTCTTCAATGCATCACGGGAATGAATTTCAATATCACTACATAGTATAAAATAAAGTCACTTTTTCTGTCCCTGTGTCCCTAGTAATTCAAGAGGAAGGTTTTTATGTAGGTATAGTACCCGTGCGAAGTCGGGGCGGGTCGCTAGTCAACCTATAAAAACTTAAACTGCTATTTAAAAATAGTAGTGATTAGTCCATCAAAGTTTTGATTGACTATATTTTACAAACGTTTGTCAAAAATGTTGTACCGAAATATGCGCGGTGTTAAGAAAAGCGCTATGTCCTGCCCATCTTGGCACAATTGAACAATTGGTTTTGGGGGCATTTTTGAGCTGGCGTTATACGTCCGTGTTATAATTATATGTTCGCAGAATAAAATCCAAAATGTTTACAGAGTTTCCTTTTTAATTTTTTAATTACATATTATGTGGCTTTCTTCAAGCAATATTGACAACCTAAGTCAGCTCTGTCATTTTAAAAGTTTAGTATAAAAACAGCAATCAAAATAATTAAAGATTATGTTAATAAATAATTTGATTTGGGTTTTCACAATAACTTCAAAATGTATCCTAATATTATTGTTTTTTTTTTCAGTTGTGTAACATGTTCTCGCTCTGTGTATTGCTCGCCGGAGTGCCGGGTCTCTGCGACCCACCACCGCTGGGAGTGTCCCGGCGCCACGTTCAAGCTGTACCCCACTATCGGCATCGCACATCTGGCCCTCAGGTCTGTTACCGGGTCGAAGTGACCTGGTGAAGAGATTGTATCTGTTGTATTATGTTCCCGCTCTGTGTACTGTTTGCCGGAGTGCCGGGTCTCCGCGACCCACCACCGCTGGGAGTGCCCCGGCGCCACGTTCAAGCTGTACCCCACTATCGGTATCGCGCATCTAGCCCTCAGGTACCTACCTGGTACCTACCTAAGGTAGGGTTACCGGGTCGAAACGACCAGTGACCTATCCCACACTACAAATTCGTATAGGTTGTCAATTTTGTAGAATTGTAAGCATGTAAAGTTTAGTGGTTTTGGCCCTTGGTGAAGAGGATTGTTTCAGTTGTGTCACGTGTTTCCACTCTGTGTATTACTCCACATTTAAGCTGTACCCCACTATCGGCATCGCGCATCTAGCCCTCAGGTCTGTTACCGGGTCGAAGTGACCTGGTGAAGAGATTGTATCTGTTGTATTATGTTCCCGCTCTGTGTACTGCTCGCCGGAGTGCCGGGTCTCCGCGACCCACCACCGCTGGGAGTGTCCCGGCGCCACGTTCAAGCTGTACCCCACTATCGGCATCGCGCATTTGGCCCTCAGGTAGGTACCTGGGCATTTTCGCGAGAAGAGATACAAAAAAATTTTTTTTTAAAGGTAGGTAAATTTAATGTTTTTCCTACTCAGAATAACGAGTTCTTTGAATCTAGGAGAAAAAAGTACAAGAAAAAAATGGTCCCACATTTTTCATACATTTTACATGCTCTCCACTTTGTAACCGCTGTACAAAGTGTTTGAAAGACGGTTACGTAATAGAAACGAAAGGTTAGGACACTTTTTTTCTTCTAGTAGGATCGAAAGAGCTCGTGATTCTGAGCAGGAAAAACATAAAATTTACCTGTTTCAGAAAAATAAGTTTTTGTATCTCTTCTCGCGAAAATGTCTACCTAAGGTAAGGTTACCGGGTCGAAGTTACCAGTGACCTATCCCACACTACAAAATTGTATAAATTCCCATACAAAAGGTTGTCAATTTTGTAGAATTGTACGCTTGTAAAGTTTAGTGGTTATGGCTCCTGGTGAAGAGGATTGTTTCAGTTGTGTCACGTGTTTCCGCTCTGTGTATTACTTCACGTTCAAGCTGTACCCCACAATCGGCGCGCATCTGGCCCTCAGGTCTGTTACCGGGTCGAAGTGACCTGGTGATGAGATTGTATCTGTTGTGTGATGTTCCCTCTCTGTGTACTGCTCGCCGGAGTGCCGGGTCTCCGTGACCCACCACCGCTGGGAGTGTCCCGGCGCCACGTTCAAGCTGTACCCCACTATCGGCATCGCGCATTTGGCCCTCAGGTAGGTACCTAATAAGGTTACCGGGTCGAAGTGACCAGTGACCTATAATAAAATAAATAAAAATAAAAACTGTTTAATTCGGACCATTATAAAACCAAATTAATACATTATAAATTATGTTAGTACAATACTTAATGCTAAGACAAATCACAACAACAACAACTGAAAAAAAAAAAACTCTAAAACCTGTCCCACACTACAAAATTGTATAAATTCCCATACAAAAGGTTGTCAATTTTGTAGAATTGTACGCTTGTAAAGTGTAGTGGTTTTGGCCCCCGGTGAATAGGATTGTTTCAGTTGTGTCACGTGTTTCCGCTCTTTGTATTACTCCACGTTCAAGCTGTACCCCACTATCGGCATCGCGCATTTGGCCCTCAGGTAGGTACCTAAGGTAAGGTTACCGGGTCGAAGCGACCAGTGACCTATCCCACACTACAAAATTGTATAAATTCCCATACAAAAGGTCAATTTTGTAGAATTGTACAGGGATCGGAACCGGTTTTTTTCAAAAACCCCGAAATAGCCCAATATTTTAAAATGTTTTATACTCTTTGTGCAGTACTAAAAATGTTATGAAATTACCAACAACGTATTTTTAAATTACTCCATTAACAAATAATTTATATACCGAAGAACGAAAAAGAACGGAATTCGAACCGTTCTTTTGTATGGAGAAAAAACCGGTATACGATCCCTGGAATTGTACGCTTGTAAAGTTTAGTGGTTTAGGCCCCCCCCGGTGAAGAGAATTGTTTCAGTTGTATCATGTGTTTCCGCTCTGTGTATTACTCCACGTTCAAGCTGTACGCCACTATCCGTATCGCGCATCTGGTGTGGTCTGTTACCGGGACGAAGTGACCTGGAAAAATGTTTTTTTCAATTGTCGTTGGCGTTTCCGTTATGTGTACCACGTATGTGCTCCACGTTCAAGCTCTACCCCACTATCGGCATGTCTGGCTCTCAAGTCCGTGTTTATTTTGCCGGGTCGAAGTCACCTGGCGAAGAGTATTGTTTCTGTAGTGTGACGTTCAAGCTGTACCCCACTATCGGTATCGCGTATCTGGCCTTCAGGTCTGTGGCTTTTATCTTGTCGGGTCGAAGTGACCTGGTATAAAAAATCTGCTAGTGACGCAATTACTGTTGATTCACAAAGCTCTGGAATTTGTTAATGACTCTGTAAACTGCTAGGTCGACCGGTAAAGATTTAAGTTTTCCGGTGTTTTTTCCACTTTTAACCCTTAAATGATGAGGGTCTTTGGGACCCGACAGATTGCACTAATCATGTATACCTTCAGGTCCCAAAGACCCGTCATCGCTATTAATGACATCCTCTACACTGCTGGGTAACACTAGCCCACAGATACATAAAATTCAGGCGTACAAAAGAAAAAGACAGCTAACATTTATTTGACAGATACTTATATTTGTATCCGGGTTGAAACAGGCAATTAAAGGTCATTGGGCATTTTGTTTGGGCATATGACCCACTGCGTACACAAACGAAATAGGGCTAGGAATGTAGGTAAATGTAAGTGCTACTGAGTGGTATGAGTCGCATTCTTGCAAGGCGAAACCAGAAAAGTAGGTCACAACCGTTTACGCAATTATACAGTCGAGGAATTTAATTTCCTACCCATTTCGTACCTTGTCACAGTGGCAATCAATATGAAAGCTGCTAGTAGGACTGTCATATTATAGCAACTATGACAAGGTACGAAATGGGTTGGAAATATATTCCTCGACCGTACAATGCTGAACGTAAAAACATTAAAACACTATTTCCGATAAAAAGTCGAATAACTTTTTTCCCCGGTTGATACATACGGAAAAATTATATATTTAGAAAAGTGAGGTTTAATTCTTTATTTTAAATCTATGGTCTCTGTACGCGAAAAATCAAAAAGCGGGTCAAAAACGCCCAACGGCCTTTATTTTTTACTGAACTGTGGTCACAAACTTAAATTACAATTAACTTTCAGGGTTCTACTAGTGAGTGCTGAACGAGGTTTCCCGAGTCTCCCCTCAGGGGCCGCCCCTAAAACTGCTCTAGAATTATTTCAGGTATACATATCGAATATATTCATACCTAGTAACATAACCGCATTTTTGACAGCGGTGTTACCACTTTAACACGTTCGCTGCGGTAATTAGCTAACTGCGAAATCAATCATACTTCTACCAGGTCGCAGGGACCCGGTAACGCAGCAAGCGTGCTTTTAGTTTCTACATACTTATTAATTAATTTTGGAAATAAAAAAAAGTGTTCTAAAAAAATAAATAAAAAAAAATGGTCTAAAAATTATAACTTATAAGTCATTAACATAGAATGAACGAAATGAATGACATCTATCATTGACATCATTGTGTGTATGAGTGGTAATTAATGATTGTAACATAATAAATTATCGTAAGATGGGGCTATTTGAGATCCAAGGGGCTACTTCGTACACAACATTTAATCGAGCTTAAATGTTGTTTTGTCCTTGGTACCAACCAAGGACAAAACAACATTTAAGCTCGATTTCTTTTTAGCATTGAATTATCATGATCATGAAAATACGTGGTCCCAAGATATTTGTTCCAAATCTTACGATACAAAATTTTATGTGGGTCTAACACCTTTAATTTCGATGTTACCAAATAGCCCCTTGGGTCTCAAATAGCCCCATCTTACGGTATTATATTTTGTGGAATATTAATAATGCGTAAAATATACGTGTGCATTTGTTTTTTCTGGCAACCATACTTTGCCACCAATACTACACGTTGATAACGATCACTAGTTATAATATCTTTACTTACCTAAATAAATTAAAATCATATCATATTTTATTTAATTGTCATTTATAACCGTGCACTTAACCAGGGCTACGCGCATGTGCAAACGCCGCTCTACTCGCGACAAACCGACCCGTTCTACAGGATGTTCGGTCTGGTCACCAACTTCGACAAGATGAACAACACCGACTATATACAGTATGCTCTCGTGAGTTACCCGTACAATGCAGGGTGCGCGGAAATTGCAGGCGCTTGGTAGTAATAGGGATCGGATATCGGTTTTTTCTCCATACAAAATAACGGTACTGGGTGCTTAGACAAGTTGCCAATCTCATCATCATCAGGCTATGATAGTCCACTGCTGGACGTAGGCCTCTCCTATTAACTATGCGTATAGACGAATTAGGAAATAAATGCCCATAACCGCCACTCTGGGCAAGCGGATTGTCCACTATGATGAGGCTGCTGCCCATAATCGATCTTTTGTCAAATAATGGTCAGTGACACTTCAATCCCTTAGTCGACTCTTACGACACCCGCAGGAGGAGATGGGGTGGTGACAAATATATTCTTACTGCCGAAATCTGGATGCTTAGAAAAGTTGCCAATCGCTAACGCTTTATCGTCAATCGTAAACGAAAGGCAGCTAACTGTCTTTGTCGCACTAATATGAAGTACCGACAGAGAGGGAAAACTACGATACGCTACTAAGCGTTAGCGATTGGCAACTTGGCTAAGCATCCAGATTTCGTTATTTTTCGTTCTTCGTTATATAAATTCTTTGTTAATGGAGTAATTTAAAAATTGTATGTTGTTACTTACATACAGTTTTGAGTACTACAGTAAGAGTGTAAAACATTTAAAATATTAGTTTTTTTCGAAGATTAAAAAAAAACCGGTTCCGATCCCTGGTGAGTAACGCTCATACGTTACAATCGCCTACACTTTCCGAACACTAAAAACACATTTTTTTGTAGGTTATTTAATTGTACTTTATACAACGTAGCGTGCCTGCTACAAGCCCCGATGCATATGTTCTCGTCCAGTTAGACAGTTTTTCGAGATTATCCCGTTCATCCGGGGGAAAAGGTTTAGAGACAAAACCTTCACTATTCAATAGTAGTACTAAACTAGTTTCTTTGAGTATAAAATATTTGGACTTAATAAATCAGAATAAAAAAAAAACTATTTTACGAGAGGTATTTTTTTGTAAATAATCAATGAATGTAAAGAACGCCATTAATATTAAAGACGACATGGTACACCTGATGCACTGCGAATTTTGCGTCAAGCTTATAAGCGCGGAATTACGGTGGTGAACGAAAATATAATTTAGACACTGGTTTGTTAAAATCGATTTATTAAACAACAAAAGCGTAGTACATTAACCATAACTAACGTTCATACAATTTATCATTAGCATAATGTGATCATTAACAAAATATTCAAAAATTTGTAAAAATTGTTTCGAACTAGACGAACTCCACTCCATCGGGGCTTGTATATGGCGACATTTAACCTTTACGCTAACGACTTATATATTGGCACCGCAGGTTCCACGCCAAAGTCCGATATATAAGTTTTGAATTTCATGTTTTTTGCACTTGTTCGCATTTTAGGGACTTACGGCTTGTTCACGAAATAAAGTAGACATTGCTGTATAATTCATTTTTTTCAGTCCTTACCTTTGTATGGATGTTATTACTTATTACAAAGAAGGGCTCCTTACCTATCTTTTCAGACGCTGTTGCGGATATTTATATCAATTTCTACATAATTATGGACTTTTATTTAAACTTCTGGATTTTAGTAGTGTTTCTTCTTATTTTCACTTTTGGGTCATTTAGTTTCCCAATGGGTCTTAACTAAATTACAATTGCGATTCTATAATAAACTGTGAATCTTGTGTATTTCAAGTCTAACATTGTTGGAAGATCGCACTTTTTTGGGCCTGAACTTTATGAAGAAGAATTTAGTGAAGTACAATTTATGTACATAGATTAAATCTAACTAATCTACTTAACCTAACCTATATCTAAGATTGGCCCTTGTGGCATTGTACCGAGGATGCTGGCGGCATTTCCTCGCTGTATCGCAATACTGATGCGTTGTGCGAGGAAGTCGCCAGCTCTTCGGTCTTTAGTTACATCAACCAGACGTTTCGCGATCTCAGTAAACAATTTGCGTAAAGTTTCTACGCCAAACGGTACAAAATCGTACTCTTTGCCAAGGCCCTCTTTGAAGTTATTTTGATTTAGACGACTTTTAAGCGAATGCTTTTGGATATTGGATTGTTAAACATAAAACAGAAGAATCAATTTACAGTCCCATAGCTGTTAGAACTACATGGGACTATTGTGTAACAGTGGAGACTAATTTTACGATTACTACTTTATTTCGTGGACAAGTTTTATAAAATGTATTTCGCGTTTTAATAAAAAAGGAAATCTTCCATCGTGGAGAAATCGGTTGAAGTCGGTTTTTTTTTTGCTTGGCATTTTTAACATTGACAGTGAACTAAATACTTGCTTTTCAGACCGCCGCTATGCTTACACTCTACTTAGAGCAGTACACAAAATTCTTCACCTATCTGCCTTCAAGGGTAAGTATGTATTCCGTGTGGTGACGGCAGTAAGAATACATTTGTCACCACCCCAATTATTATTATTTTATTTGTGCGCAAACTTCGCGTGCGTAAATTTCTCTTTTTAAGGAATTTGTTATGAAAAAAGCCGTTCGTTACACGTGTAAAAACTTCTTTTTTAACTCGGGTGGTTGTTGCCCTCGTTTCACTCGGGCTCCAACTTTCATACTCGTCGTAAAAATATTTTTGCACTTGTATCGAAATGTAATATTTTTAACAGACTTCAAAACAATCCGTGATGATGAGATTTTAGAGAAATCGCTCGAAGTTGGCTTTTTATTTATTTTATTTGTTGATTATTTTTCGGATAGCTGCGATCATATACATATAACATGGACGTCTAACGCCAACTCAAAAATGTCCCTAAAACCAATTGTTCAATTGTGCCAAGATGGGCAGGACATGCCTAGCGCTTTTCTTAACACCGCGCATATTTCGGCGCAACATCTTTGACAAATGTTTATAGAATATAGCCAATCGAAACTTCGATGCACCAATCATAACTATTTTTATCTACCCATATATCATAAACAGTCCATGATGCGTTCAAAAACCGCACATTATAACCACCATAAAAATAGACTGACTTGTTAGAATAAATTTCTTATCTGTGAAAGTGTTATTATAACTAAATAATATTATCGTTTTCGATAATATTATTTCATTCAAATTTCGAACATCTTTGAAAAATAAAGGAATTTGCTTAGGCCTCTCTTCTAATATCACTCGAGATGACGTTTAGTTCGAAATTAACTGTCAATTTCGAACGAAATTGACAATTGTCGCACGTAAGTAAGATTTCGAATGATATGATAGTTGGGGTTGACTCTAGATTGTCTCTGAATTAAAAAAAAACTATGACAGCTGCCGCCAATACCGCCATTACTTTGTTTTGTTGGAAAAAAGATTTAAATTGTGGAATTATAATAATTGCGCTATACAAACTGTAAATAATTATTATTGTTCCAAATAAATTTCTGCATTTTCGCATTTCTTTTCTGTTTTATTTTATTAATAATTACTTTTAGTAGCCATGAAAAATCCTGCAATGCCGGTCATAATTTGCGGTTACTGAACGCATCATGGAAGCTTATGATATGTGGGTAGATAAAGTAGTGTATGCGACTGTACATAATGAAGGGCATTAAAACTCGAGTGTGCGTTTATGAAATGAGCCGAAGGCGAGTTTCATTATAGCATCACACGAATAGTAGTCACATAAACTACTATTAAATGGCAGCTTAAGTTTTTATAGGTTGAACATTTAAATTCATAGTGATGCATTGAAGAGGGGGTGACACTTGCTAACTTCAGGACCGTTTTTGAAAGGCAATTTAGTATGGCGTTCTCCCATGTTTTATTTCGTCGGTTGACAACCAAAACTCACTAAGTAACAAATACCTACTTGAAATAGAGATCGTATCTCAGTTCTGATTCAATACTGACATAAGAGGTTGCTAAGAGTAGTGACAGTTTTTATAGTGAGTTTTGGTTGTCAGCCGACGATTTGTTCGTAGTCGAGTAGTATAGAGTTTTGTGTTCAGGTCCCGTACCCACTGTCACCAAGCCAACTGCGACTCTTCGCGGCAGCCTTGCTCCTCCGTGGGATGGGTCAGCTCGTCTGCAATGGCCACGCGACCCTCAGCCTGTCCACGCTGGACGACGAGGACGGTGGGTACTGTACCCATAGCTCCCACTGTTTAAGGAAGCGGGCTATAACAGCAACGCGACGCTTAGATTTGTCAGTTTAGTCGAGGACGGTGGGTACTGTAGGTACCTATAAATCCCACTGTGTCTGGACAGCTCCTAGGGATGAGTCAACTCGTCTGACGAAGACGTTGGGTACTGTACCCATCAGCAGTGGCGGTCACTTTAACATTTGACAGTAGAATAAAAATAAATGTAAACTAATATGGCCGAATATCCATTGTATTTGACGTTTTGACACATATAGTGAAACACGTTCGCATGTACACCATGTTTTTATTGATTTCCGTTAAATTAAAGGGAAGCTTATTTAGGTCACTAATAATCGATTTCTCTAAGAAACTAGTGTCTTAACTCTTACTGTTATTGAGTTATTAAAAACATAAGTTTAATGACTGAACAAGTGTATTGCAACCTTTATTACATCCTAATGTTATGTTACTTATTTTGACATGTGCCGTCAGTCACCTGAGATCTTATTCTTAAGGTTCTCTCACACTTGCCATATGTATGAAAACGCATAATTTTTTTTTACGAAATTAACAAATGCCGATATACCATTCAACTTCTATTAATATCCCAAGTAACTTGTCCATTTCAACGGAAAGCAATAAGAACACGATGTATATTCTTTCTTACGTTAATACTAATATCAATCATTTTAAATAGAAATGTTTTAAGATGGTATTAAAACCAAGATTGTGTTTTATAAATGTGCGTTGAAAACGGATTCCCGGCCTCGTTATCTATCCGTACCAATCCGGTATATATACCAACTTGGCCGGAAATCCTCAGTTTCCCGTTCTCTGATGTAATGTACTATTTCAGGTCGGACAGTGAGCGAGCGAGAGGTCCGACGCGCGACGGCGATATACCCGTCGGCGGCCATGATGAACCACTCCTGCGATCCCAATATTATTAACACGTAAGCTTATATAACCGTTACATAATAACCCCCTTATTCATAAACGTATGCTAACTTAATAAGCCGCTAAGTATAGTTTGTCCCTTTTGCTCTTATGGACACATTGTTAAGACCGAAAGGGACAAACAATTATTAGCGGCTTGTTAAGTTAGCAGACGTTTATGAATTAGGGGGTAAGTATTTGTCACATTTTTAACCGACTTCAAAAAGGAGGAGGCTCTTAATTCAACTGTTTTTTTTTGTATTTAGGTTACCCGATATCTCCGAGAGATTTTTTCTAGAGTTTTTTTTTGTGATCGAACGTGTATGACCCCGAGATGGTCCCGTTGGCACCAAGTTGTGGTCTGATATATTATTAACACGTAAGTTTATATAACCGTTACATAAAAAGTACTTGTCACATTTTTAACCGACTTCGAAAAAAAGAGGAGGATTCGACTGAATTTTTTTGGATTTATGTAACCCGATATCTCCGAGAATTGTGAACCGTTTTTTTATGATCGAACGTGTATAACTCCGAGATGGTCCCGTTGGCACCAAGTTGTGGTCTGATATATTATTAACACATTCAGAAAGGAGGATTTGATGATCGGAAACCAATGATGGAAACAACAGATGATAATAATAAGAACGACGTAACATATTTATAAGAGGATTCTTTCGTATGTTTTGTAATTAATTATTTTAAGTTGAGTTTCCGTACGTCAGGCCAAGCCCTGTAGATAGATAAATGTACTTAATTAATTTGAGAACATACAAAAGAATTGGTATAGTTCGAGAAATATAAATTGAACGTTTATTTTTACTATAATGTAGGTAGAAAGTTGCCAATTTATATTTCACGAACTATAACTCTCGTTACAGTCTTGTGGATTTACCCGTTGGGTTATTTAAAATACTGCTTGTTCCAGATTTTACCGAAATCGGTTGATAGTTGTCTGTGCGAAAGAACTGCCGGAGTCTTCTGAGGTGAGTCTAATAAGATTTATTTGTTTTTTTTTTCAGAATCCAACTTTCCTTCTCAACCCTTAAATTAGTAAATTAAAAAAAATCGTGCATTCTAGTCTCCTCGCCATTGCATAGAGCAGAAAATTCTGTCTTAAAGAAAATTAAAAATTTGGTCGAAGACTACATATGTTCGTTGTGCCGAACATTGCCAAATTAAGAGCTAATACAGGTGCATTTCACGAAAAAGTCTACTTTGTCGGGAACGTGACCGCTATGACAGCTACCTTAGAGACATATGGAAACTGCGAGATTGAGGGTTTTTTAATTCTTTTTCTGCCGCTATGGGTTGGTGAGATGGCAGCACCGTGGCGTATGGTCCAACGAACTGTCGTAATACAGATGGACCGAAAACGGACTTTGCCGAATACGAATATTCTGTTCAGCTCTTACCGAACCGAATATCCGGTTGCGCCATATCACTAGGAACAATACAAAAAAAGTGCAAAACTAGGTAAAAGTTACAAAATTAAGTTTGTTCAGTTATATTGACTGTGGTGTGGTGACTGTGCAATGAGTAGCGGACGTAAAAAATCTGTTTTTGGTAATTCTTTAGACTGCTGAAATATGATATTTTTCTCCAATGAATTGCCAAGATGTACGTCAGTAATTTACATTGTTTATTCAGTAAATATTCGGTAAAATTATTTAATGTTCGTATTCGGCCGTACAGTTCGGGTACGGCCGAATACGAACATTAAAAAATTGCCGAATATACCGAATAATTACCGAATATTCGGCCCATCTCTAATAAATACGCATATTTAATTTTTGATACATTTTTAGGTTTATTTATTCTTAAAACTATTGCATTAGGAATATTGTTATCTCTAAACTTTGTTAATTCCCATGAAATTAACAAAGTTCTAGTAATTTTCTTTAGTACATACATTGGTACTTTGCGCTCCTGTTTTAGAGCTCAATCTTTATCTCTATATATTACGTACCCGACATTCTCGTGGAATCATACACATCACAGATGTCATATATACCATAAATCAAGCAAACGTATCTACTTAGCGTGTCAAATGAACTCAGTGAAATCCACTTAGTTGTCCGTCTTTAATCGCAGCTTTCAGCTTTCGGGCGACAAATTTTGTAAGTTGAAGTGAACAAAAACATTAATAATGCCTCCTTAAGTAATATTAATTGCA
Organism: Thaumatotibia leucotreta; assembly: GCA_025490895.1. NCBI lineage: Eukaryota > Metazoa > Arthropoda > Insecta > Lepidoptera > Tortricidae > Thaumatotibia > Thaumatotibia leucotreta. The sequence goes on from JALPQI010012302.1 coordinate 21,247, forward strand.
ACAACACAAAAAAATATGAATACTCAAGGGCCTGAGACATATTTAAAATCATAAGCAAGTAACAACTTCAGTACAAAATCTGACACGCTCGGCCGCCATACAAATGAATGAACTTGTTTCTTCTATCCAAATCTATTTCTGTGATACACATGTATGTTTTAAACTATACACGGTGTTACGTCAGCATTCCGAAAGATTTTAATGCTGGATTCCTGACCATATTTAGTGTCTTTAATGTTATGTAAAGTTTCCTGGATTCGGCTTGGTTTCAGAGATAATCAACCTTTTTTCGAAATAAGTTTTTCGACGTAACTCGTCATTTAACTTCTTTTGGATTACAATGCTACCACAATGTGTTCTAATATTATCACACCTTTTGCCTGACAATTAAAAAAATACGAATAGACTTGACGAAATAACCTCTACCTAAAAAAAACAATTGAAATAAATAATTTAAACAAATTGTTGTTATGATAAAAAGTACTGGAAATGTTAAAAAGTATTCAAATTGGCCTAAAAAAAAAGAAAAAAAAAATATTTTTAGTGGAATTGACATTAGGTCTCATAATATTTTTTGTTTATTTTGATGTCTAGAATGCATAGTTAAAATCTTTCGCAATGCTCGCGTAACACCGTGTATATCGTCGGCTGACAAGCAAAACTCACTATAAAAAACTGTCACTATTCTTAGCAACCTCGTATGTCGCTCTTGTGTCAAAACTGAGATACGACGTTTATTTCAAGTAGGTATTTGTTACTTAGTGACTTTTGCTTGTCAACCGACGATATGCAGCATTGTTTTTCCCATTGGTCCAGGTATACAACTGCTACGGACCGTCGCGCAGCCGCGAGCCGACCGCGCACCGGCGCGCGTCGCTCCGCGCGCAGTACATGTTCACGTGCGGCTGCCCCGCGCCTGCGCCGACCCCGCCGACGCCGTGGTGTGTAGCTGACGGGTTTTCATAGCTAGGGACATGATTGCATAGCTAGGGGCATGATGACGTAGCTAGGGGACAAGATGACGTAGCTAGGGGACAACGTGAAGTAGCTAGGGACGAGAATTCATAGCTATGAGGAGTTTTCATAGGTACCGACTTGATTTTCATAGGTACCGACTTGATTTTCATAGCTAGAATCGTAGTTAAGGACAAGTTTTAATAGCTCAAAGCGAGTTTTCATAGATATCTACTTGTTTTTCATAGCAAAATTCGATTTTTCATAGCTAAAAGCGAGTTTTCATAGGTAAAGAGTCGGTTTTCATAGCTGAAAGCGAATTTTCCATTGATAGAAATTTGGTTTTCATAGCTAAAAGCGAGTTTACATAGGTAAAGAGTCGGTTTTTATAGCTGGAGACACGATTTCATAGCTGCCTCCATCATTTTCATAGGTAAAAGCGAGTTTTCATAGGTAAAAGCGGGTTTTCATAGGTAAAGAGTCGGTTTTCATAGCTGAAAGCGAATTTTCATTGGTAGAAATTTGGTTTTCATAGCTAAAAGCGAGTTTTCATAGGTAGGTTTTCATTACTAGAGACACGATTGCATAGCTACCTCCTTGATTTTCATTGCTAAATTGGTATTTTTAAGAATAAAAGCAAGTTTTCATAGGTAAAAGTGTGTTTTCATAGGTAGAGAGTCGGTTTTCATAGCTAGAAGCGGTTAGTCATAGCTACAGCTCCAGCCTTCAGCCCGCCCTGTCGCCGGCTCGCTGCTGGTCCGCACAGCCTCTCCACATGATCTCCCTAGGTACCCTCCGGCCGTCGCGCAGCCGCGAGCCGACCGCGCACCGGCGCGCGTCGCTCCGCGCGCAGTACATGTTCACGTGCGGCTGCCGCGCCTGCGCCGACCCCGCCGACGCCGTGGTGTGTAGCTGACGGGTTTTCATAGCTAGGGACTAGATTACATAGCTAGGGGCATCATGACGTAGCTAGGGGACAAGATGACGTAGCTATTGACGAGAATTCATAGCTAAAAAGGGGTTTTCATAGGTACCGACTTGATTTTCATAGGTACCGACTTGATTTTCATAGGTACCGACTTGATTTTCATAGCTAGAATCGTAGTTAAGGATAAGTTTTCATAGCTCAAAGCGGGTTTTTATAGATAAAGAGTCGGTTTTCATATCTATCTACTTGATTTTCATAGCTGAAAGCGAATTTTCATAGCTTCAAGCAAGTTTTCATAGGTAAAGAGTGGGTTTTCATAGCGGAAAGCGAATTTACATTGGTAGAAATTTGGTTTTCATAGCTAAAAGCGAGTTTTCATAGGTAAATAGTCGGATTTCATAGCTAGAGACACGATTTCATAGCTACTTCCTTGAGTTTCATAGCTAAATTTGAATTACCATAGCTAAAAGCAAGTTTTCATAGCTAAAGACACGATTTCATAGCTACCTCCTTGGTTTTCATAGCAAAATTGTAATTTCCATAGCTAAAAGCAAAATTTCATAGGTAAGGCGTGGGTTTTCATAGCTAGAATCGGATTTTCATAGATGGGGACAAGATTTCATAGCTGCCTCCTTCATTTTCATAGATGATTTCGAATTTCCATAGCTAAAAGCGAGCTTTCATAGGTGAAAGCGTGTTTTCATAGGTAGAGAGTCGGTTTTCATAGCTAGAAGCGGTTAGTCATAGCTACAGCTCCAGCCTTCAGCCCGCCCTGTCGCCGGCTCGCTGCTGGTCCGCACAGCCTCTCCACATGATCTCCCTAGGTACCCTCCGGCCGTCGCGCAGCCGCGAGCCGACCGCGCACCGGCGCGCGTCGCTCCGCGCGCAGTACATGTTCACGTGCGGCTGCCGCGCCTGCGCCGACCCCGCCGGGACGGCCGTGGTGTGTAGCTGACGGGTTTTCGTAGCTAGGGACTAGATTACGTAGCTAGGGGACAAGATGACGTAGCTAGGGGACGACGTGAAGTAGCTAGGGACGAGAATTCATAGCTAAAAGGGGGTTTTCATAGGTACCGGCTTGATTTTCATAGGTACCGACTTGATTTTCATAGGTACCGACTTGATTTTCATAGGTACCGACTTGATTTTCATAGCTAGAATCGTAGTTAAGGACAAGTTTTCATAGTTCGACGCGAGTTTTCATAGATAAAGAGTCGGTTTTCATATCTATCTACTTGATTTTCATAGCTAAATTCGAATTTTCATAGCTTAAAGCGAGTTTTCATAGGTAAATAGTCGGTTTTCATAGCTAGAGACACGATTTCATAGCTACCCCCTTGATTTTCATAGCTAAATTCGAATTTCCATAGCTAAAAGCGAGTTTTCATAGGTAAGGTGTGGGTTTTCATAGCTAGAATCGTATTTTCATAGATGGGGACAAGATTTCATAGCTACCTCCTTCATTTCCATAGCTAAAAGCGAGTTTTCATAGGTAAAAGCGAGTTTTCATAGGTAAAAGCGGGTTTTCATAGGTAGAGAGTCGGTTTTCATAGCTAGAAGCGGTTAGTCATAGCTACAGCTCCAGCCTTCAGCCCGCCCTGTCGCCGGCTCGCTGCTGGTCCGCACAGCCTCTCCACATGATCTCCCTAGGTACCCTCCGGCCGTCGCGCAGCCGCGAGCCGACCGCGCACCGGCGCGCGTCGCTCCGCGCGCAGTACATGTTCACGTGCGGCTGCCGCGCCTGCGCCGACCCCGCCGACGCCGTGGTGTGTAGCTGACGGGTTTTCATAGCTAGGGACTAGATTACATAGCTAGGGGACAAGATGACGTAGCTAGGGACGAGAATTCATAGCTAAAAGGGGGTTTTCATAGGTACCGACTTGATTTTCATAGCTAGAATCATAGTTAAGGACAAGTTTTCTTAGCTCACAGCGGGTTTTCATAGATAAAGAGTCGGTTTTCATATCTATCTACTTGTTTTTCATAGCTAAATTCGAATTTTCATAGCTTCAAGCGAGTTTTCATAGGTAAAGAGTCGGTTTTCATAGTTGAAAGCGAATTTTCCATTGGTAGAAATTTGGGTTTCATAGTTAAAAGGAATTATCATAAATTATCATAAAATTAGGAAATCATTCATGGGTAATTGTGTAAGATTTTATAATAAACTTCCAGTAAATGTTACTGAATTTTCAGTCAACAAGCATTTTGTAAAGCGTAAACTTATATCTAAAGCTTATTATAGTACACAAGACTACATGAATGATAAAACACCGTGGGAGTAATTTAGGATTTAATTATTAGTTTGTTAAAGTCATGACATTCAATTACGATAATTTACGCTTGGAGACCCTATACATCTCCAAACGTGCATTATATAATGTTATTATTATATACCTATTCGGAGAGAAACCTTACTTCTCTATAAATTATTACTTATAAATGTTGTGACTTTTAGAGACTTTACATCTCTTGTTATTATTATTCTATTTCAATTTATTTAAAATCAATTTTATGTTTGTTTTTTTAATGCATGTTAGTTGTAAGATGTACCATGATTGATTGAAAAAATAATTCCCGCCAAGTTTCTTACCGGTTCTTCTTGGGTCAGCGGTGTAGGGTTCGAACCGGAAGTAGTTTTCATATTTAGACGATTCAAAAGAGTTTGTTGCTATTCCAATTTGAATAAAGAATTATTTGACTTTGACTTTGACTTTGAAAGCGAGTTTTCATAGATAAAGAGTCGGTTTTCATAGCTGTACACACGATTTCATAGCTACCTCCTTGATTTTCTTGGCTAAATTGGAATTTCCATAGCTAAAAGCAAGTTTTCATAGGTGAGGTGTGGGTTTTCATAGTTAGATTCGGATTTTCATAGGTAGAGAGTCGGTTTTCATAGCTGTAGACACGATTTCATAGCTGCCTCCTTGATTTCCTTAGCTAAATTCTAATTTTCATAGCTAAAAGCGAGTTTTCATAGGTAAAGTGTCGGTTTTCATAGCTGGAGACACTATTTCATAGCTGCCTCCTTCAGTTTCATAGGTTATTTCGAATTTCCATAGCTAAAAGCGAGTTTTCATAGGTAAAAGCGGGTTTTCATAGGTAGAGAGTCGGTTTTCATAGCTAGAAGCGGTTAGTCATAGCTACAGCTCCAGCCTTCAGCCCGCCCTGTCGCCGGCTCGCTGCTGGTCCGCACAGCCTCTCCACATGATCTCCCTAGGTACCCTCCGGCCGTCGCGCAGCCGCGAGCCGACCGCGCACCGGCGCGCGTCGCTCCGCGCGCAGTACATGTTCACGTGCGGCTGCCGCGCCTGCGCCGACCCCGCCGACGCCGTGGTGTGTAGCTGACGGGTTTTCATAGCTAGGGACTAGATTACATAGCTAGGGACAAGATGACGTAGCTAGGGGACAAGATGAAGTAGCTAGGGACGAGAATTCATAGCTAAAAGGGGGTTTTCATAGGTACTGACTTGATTTTCATAGGTACCGACTTGATTTTCATAGGTACCGACTTGATTTTCATAGCTAGAATCGTAGTAAAGGACAAGTTTTCATAGCTCAAAGCGGGTTTTCATAGATAAAGAGTCGGTTTTCATATCTATCTACTTGATTTTCTTAGCTTAATTCGATTTTTCATAGCTAAAAGCGAGTTTTCATAGGTAAAGAGTCGGTTTTCATAGCTGGAGACACGATTTCATAGCTACCTCCTTGATTTACATAGTTAAATTCGAATTTCCATACCTAAAAGCGAGTTTTCATAGGTAAAAGCGGGTTTTCATAGGTAGAGAGTCGGTTTTCATAGCTAGAAGCGGTTAGTCATAGCTACAGCTCCAGCCTTCAGCCCGCCCTGTCGCCGGCTCGCTGCTGGTCCGCACAGCCTCTCCACATGATCTCCCTAGGTACCCTCCGGCCGTCGCGCAGCCGCGAGCCGACCGCGCACCGGCGCGCGTCGCTCCGCGCGCAGTACATGTTCACGTGCGGCTGCCGCGCCTGCGCCGACCCCGCCGACGCCGTGGTGTGTAGCTGACGGGTTTTCATAGCTAGGGACTAGATTACATAGCTAGGGACAAGATGACGTAGCTAGGGGACAACGTGAAGTAGCTAGGGACGAGAATTCATAGCTAAAAGGGGGTTTTCATAGGTACCGACTTGATTTTCATAGGTACCGAGTTGATTTTCATAGCTAGAATCGTAGTTAAGGACAAGTTTACATAGCTCAAAGCGGGTTTTCATAGATAAAGAGTCGGTTTTCATATCTATCTACTTGATTTTCATAGCTAAAACCGAATTTTCATAGCTTCAAGCGAGTTTTCATAGGTAAGGAGTCGGTTTTCATAGCTGGAGACACGATTTCATAGATACCTCCTTGATTTTCTTAGCTAAATTTGAATTTTCATAGCTAAAAGCGAGTTTTCATAGGTAAGGTGTGGGTTTTCATAGCTCAAAGCGAGTTTTCATAGGTAAAGAGTCGGTTTTCATAGCTGGAGACACGATTTCATAGCTGCCTCCATCATTTTCATAGCTAAAAGCGAGTTTTCATAGGTAAAAGCGGGTTTTCATAGGTAGAGAGTCGGTTTTCATAGCTAGAAGCGGTTAGTCATAGCTACAGCTCCAGCCTTCAGCCCGCCCTGTCGCCGGCTCGCTGCTGGTCCGCACAGCCTCTCCACATGATCTCCCTAGGTACCCTCCGGCCGTCGCGCAGCCGCGAGCCGACCGCGCACCGGCGCGCGTCGCTCCGCGCGCAGTACATGTTCACGTGCGGCTGCCGCGCCTGCGCCGACCCCGCCGACGCCGTGGTGTGTAGCTGACGGGTTTTCATAGCTAGGGACTAGATTACGTAGCTAGGGACATGATGACGTAGCTAGGGGACTAGATGACGTAGCTAGGGACGAGAATTCATAGCTAAAAGGGGGTTTTCATAGGTACCGACTTGATTTTCATAGGTACCGACTTGATTTTCATAGCTAGAATCTTAGTTAAAGACAAGTTTTCATAGCTCATAGCGGGTTTTCATAGATAAAGAGTCGGTTTTCATATCTATATACTTGATTTTCATGGCTAAATTCGAATTTTCATAGCTTCAAGCGAGTTTTCATAGGTAAAGAGTCGGTTTTCATAGCTGAAAGCGAATTTTCATTGGTAGAGATTCGGTTTTCATAGCTACTAGAGACACAATTTCATAGCTGCCTCCTTGATTTTCTTAGCTAAATTCGAATTTTCATAGCTAAAAGCGTGTTTTCATAGCTAAAGACATGATTTCATAGCTAAAGACACGATTTCATAGCTACCTCCTTGGTTTTCATAGGTAAGGTGTGGGTTTTCATAGCTAGAATCGGATTTTCATAGCTGTGAGTCGGTTTTCATAACTAAAAGCGGGTTTTCATAGCTAGAGACACGATTTCATAGCTCTACCTCCTTGGTTTTCATTGCTAAATTGGTAATTTTATGAATAAAAGTGAGTTTTCATAGGTAAAAGCGGGTTTTCATAGGTAGAGAGTCGGTTTTCATAGCTAGAAGCGGTTAGTCATAGCTACAGCTCCAGCCTTCAGCCCGCCCTGTCGCCGGCTCGCTGCTGGTCCGCACAGCCTCTCCACATGATCTCCCTAGGTACCCTCCGGCCGTCGCGCAGCCGCGAGCCGACCGCGCACCGGCGCGCGTCGCTCCGCGCGCAGTACATGTTCACGTGCGGCTGCCGCGCCTGCGCCGACCCCGCCGACGCCGTGGTGTGTAGCTGACGGGTTTTCATAGCTAGGGACTAGATGACGTAGCTAGGGGACAACGTGAAGTAGCTAGTGACGAGAATTCATAGCTAAAAGGGGGTTTTAATAGGTACCGACTTGATTTTCATAGCTAGAATCTATTTGATTTTCATTGTTAAATTCGAATTTTCATAGCTTCAAGCGAGTTTTCATAGGTTAAGAGTCGGATTTCATAGCTAGAGTCACAATTTCATAGCTTCCTCCTTGACTGTCTTAGCTAAATTCGAATTTCCATAGCTAAAAGCGAGTTTTCATAGGTAAATAATCGGTTTTCATAGCTAGAGACACGATTTCATAGCTACCTCCTTGATTTTCATAGCTAAAATCTAATTTACATAGCTAAAAAAGCGTATTTCCATAGGTAACAAGTCTGTTTTCATAGCTAGAATCTGATTTTTATAGGTAGAGTAGTAGGTTTTCATAGATGGGGACAAGATTTCATAGCTGCCTCCTTCATTTTCATAAAAAGCGAAGCTAAAAGCGAATTTCATAGGTAAAAGCGTGTTTTCATAGGTAGAGAGTCGGTTTTCATAGCTAGAAGCGGTTAGTCATAGCTACAGCTCCAGCCTTCAGCCCGCCCTGTCGCCGGCTCGCTGCTGGTCCGCACAGCCTCTCCACATGATCTCCCTAGGTACCCTCCGGCCGTCGCGCAGCCGCGAGCCGACCGCGCACCGGCGCGCGTCGCTCCGCGCGCAGTACATGTTCACGTGCGGCTGCCGCGCCTGCGCCGACCCCGCCGACGCCGTGGTGTGTAGCTGACGGGTTTTCATAGCTAGGGACTAGATTACGTAGCTAGGGACATGATGACGTAGCTAGGGACGAGATGACGTAGCTAGGGACGAGAATTCATAGCTAAAAGGGGGTTTTCATAGGAACCGACTTGATTTTCATAGGTACCGACTTGATTTTCATAGGTACCGACTTGATTTTCATAGCTAGAATCGTAGTTAAGGACAAGTTTTCATAGCTCAAAGCGGGTTTTCATAGGTAAAGAGTCGGGTTTCATAGCTAAAGACACGATTTCATAGCTACCTCCTTGGTTTTCATAGCTAAATTGGAATTTCCATAGCTAAAAGCGAGTTTTCATAGGTAAGGTTTGGGTTTTCATAGCTAGAATCGGATTTTCATAGGTAGAGAGTCGGTTTTCATAGATGGGGACAAGATTTCATAGCTGCCTCCTTCATTTTCATAGCTGAATTCGAATTTCCATAGCTAAAAGCGAGTTTTCATAGGTAAAAGCGGGTTTTCATAGGTAGAGAGTCGGTTTTCATAGCTAGAAGCGGTTAGTCATAGCTACAGCTCCAGCCTTCAGCCCGCCCTGTCGCCGGCTCGCTGCTGGTCCGCACAGCCTCTCCACATGATCTCCCTAGGTACCCTCCGGCCGTCGCGCAGCCGCGAGCCGACCGCGCACCGGCGCGCGTCGCTCCGCGCGCAGTACATGTTCACGTGCGGCTGCCGCGCCTGCGCCGACCCCGCCGACGCCGTGGTGTGTAGCTGACGGGTTTTCATAGCTAGGGACTAGATTACATAGCTAGGGGACTAGATTACGTAGCTAGGGGACAAGATGACGCAGCTAGGGGACAAGATGACGTAGCTAGGGGACAAGATGACGTAGCTAGGGACGAGAATTCATAGCTAAAACGGGTTTTCATAGGTACCGACTTGATTTTCATAGGTACCGACTTGATTTTCATAGGTACCGACTTGATTTTCATAGCTAGAATCGTAGTAAAGGACAAGTTTTCATAGCTCAAAGCGGGTTTTCATAGATAAAGAGTCGGTTTTCATATCTTTCTACTTGATTTTCATAGCTAAATTCGAATTTTCATAGCTAAAAGCAAGTTTTCATAGGTAAAGAGTAGGTTTTCATAGCTAGAATCGGATTTTCATAGCTGATAAGTCGGATTTCATGACTAAAAGCGGGTTTTCATAAGTAGAGAGTCGGTTTTCATAGCTAGCGACACGATTTCATAGCTACCTCCTTGATTTTCTTAGCTAAATTCGACTTTTCATTGCTAAAACCGGGTTTTCATAGCTAAATTGGAATTTCCATAGCTAAAAGCAAGTTTTCATAGGTAAAGAGTCGGTTTTCATAGCTGAAAGCGTATTTTCATAGGTAAATAGTCGGTTTTCATAGCTAGAGACACGATTTCATAGCTACCTCCTTGATTTTCTTAGCTAATTTCGAATTTTCATAGCTAAAAGCGAGCTTTCATAGCTAAAAGCGGGTTTTCATAGGTAGAGAGTCGGTTTTCATAGCTAGAAGCGGTTAGTCATAGCTACAGCTCCAGCCTTCAGCCCGCCCTGTCGCCGGCTCGCTGCTGGTCCGCACAGCCTCTCCACATGATCTCCCTAGGTACCCTCCGGCCGTCGCGCAGCCGCGAGCCGACCGCGCACCGGCGCGCGTCGCTCCGCGCGCAGTACATGTTCACGTGCGGCTGCCGCGCCTGCGCCGACCCCGCCGACGCCGTGGTGTGTAGCTGACGGGTTTTCATAGCTAGGGACTAGATTGCATAGCTAGGGGACAAGATGACGTAGCTAGGGACGAGAATTCATAGCTAAAAGGGGGTTTTCATAGGTACCGACTTGATTTTCATAGCTAGAATCATAGTTAAGGACAAGTTTTCTTAGCTCACAGCGGGTTTTCATAGATAAAGAGTCGGTTTTCATATCTATCTACTGGTTTTTCATAGCTAAATTCGAATTTTCATAGCTTCAAGCGAGTTTTCATAGGTAAAGAGTCGGTTTTCATAGTTGAAAGCGAATTTTCCATTGGTAGAAATTTGGGTTTCATAGTTAAAAGGAATTATCATAAATTATCATAAAATTAGGAAATCATTCATGGGTAATTGTGTAAGATTTTATAATAAACTTCCAGTAAATGTTACTGAATTTTCAGTCAACAAGCATTTTGTAAAGCGTAAACTTATATCTAAAGCTTATTATAGTACACAAGACTACATGAATGATAAAACACCGTGGGAGTAATTTAGGATTTAATTATTAGTTTGTTAAAGTCATGACATTCAATTACGATAATTTACGCTTGGAGACCCTATACATCTCCAAACGTGCATTATATAATGTTATTATTATATACCTATTCGGAGAGAAACCTTACTTCTCTATAAATTATTACTTATAAATGTTGTGACTTTTAGAGACTTTACATCTCTTGTTATTATTATTCTATTTCAATTTATTTAAAATCAATTTTATGTTTGTTTTTTTAATGCATGTTAGTTGTAAGATGTACCATGATTGATTGAAAAAATAATTCCCGCCAAGTTTCTTACCGGTTCTTCTTGGGTCAGCGGTGTAGGGTTCGAACCGGAAGTAGTTTTCATATTTAGACGATTCAAAAGAGTTTGTTGCTATTCCAATTTGAATAAAGAATTATTTGACTTTGACTTTGACTTTGAAAGCGAGTTTTCATAGATAAAGAGTCGGTTTTCATAGCTGTACACACGATTTCATAGCTACCTCCTTGATTTTCTTGGCTAAATTGGAATTTCCATAGCTAAAAGCAAGTTTTCATAGGTGAGGTGTGGGTTTTCATAGTTAGATTCGGATTTTCATAGGTAGAGAGTCGGTTTTCATAGCTGTAGACACGATTTCATAGCTGCCTCCTTGATTTCCTTAGCTAAATTCTAATTTTCATAGCTAAAAGCGAGTTTTCATAGGTAAAGTGTCGGTTTTCATAGCTGGAGACACTATTTCATAGCTGCCTCCTTCAGTTTCATAGGTTATTTCGAATTTCCATAGCTAAAAGCGAGTTTTCATAGGTAAAAGCGGGTTTTCATAGGTAGAGAGTCGGTTTTCATAGCTAGAAGCGGTTAGTCATAGCTACAGCTCCAGCCTTCAGCCCGCCCTGTCGCCGGCTCGCTGCTGGTCCGCACAGCCTCTCCACATGATCTCCCTAGGTACCCTCCGGCCGTCGCGCAGCCGCGAGCCGACCGCGCACCGGCGCGCGTCGCTCCGCGCGCAGTACATGTTCACGTGCGGCTGCCGCGCCTGCGCCGACCCCGCCGACGCCGTGGTGTGTAGCTGACGGGTTTTCATAGCTAGGGACTAGATTACATAGCTAGGGACAAGATGACGTAGCTAGGGGACAAGATGAAGTAGCTAGGGACGAGAATTCATAGCTAAAAGGGGGTTTTCATAGGTACTGACTTGATTTTCATAGGTACCGACTTGATTTTCATAGGTACCGACTTGATTTTCATAGCTAGAATCGTAGTAAAGGACAAGTTTTCATAGCTCAAAGCGGGTTTTCATAGATAAAGAGTCGGTTTTCATATCTATCTACTTGATTTTCTTAGCTTAATTCGATTTTTCATAGCTAAAAGCGAGTTTTCATAGGTAAAGAGTCGGTTTTCATAGCTGGAGACACGATTTCATAGCTACCTCCTTGATTTACATAGTTAAATTCGAATTTCCATACCTAAAAGCGAGTTTTCATAGGTAAAAGCGGGTTTTCATAGGTAGAGAGTCGGTTTTCATAGCTAGAAGCGGTTAGTCATAGCTACAGCTCCAGCCTTCAGCCCGCCCTGTCGCCGGCTCGCTGCTGGTCCGCACAGCCTCTCCACATGATCTCCCTAGGTACCCTCCGGCCGTCGCGCAGCCGCGAGCCGACCGCGCACCGGCGCGCGTCGCTCCGCGCGCAGTACATGTTCACGTGCGGCTGCCGCGCCTGCGCCGACCCCGCCGACGCCGTGGTGTGTAGCTGACGGGTTTTCATAGCTAGGGACTAGATTACATAGCTAGGGACAAGATGACGTAGCTAGGGGACAACGTGAAGTAGCTAGGGACGAGAATTCATAGCTAAAAGGGGGTTTTCATAGGTACCGACTTGATTTTCATAGGTACCGAGTTGATTTTCATAGCTAGAATCGTAGTTAAGGACAAGTTTTCATAGCTCAAAGCGGGTTTTCATAGATAAAGAGTCGGTTTTCATATCTATCTACTTGATTTTCATAGCTAAAACCGAATTTTCATAGCTTCAAGCGAGTTTTCATAGGTAAGGAGTCGGTTTTCATAGCTGGAGACACGATTTCATAGATACCTCCTTGATTTTCTTAGCTAAATTGGAATTTTCATAGCTAAAAGCGAGTTTTCATAGGTAAGGTGTGGGTTTTCATAGCTCAAAGCGAGTTTTCATAGGTAAAGAGTCGGTTTTCATAGCTGGAGACACGATTTCATAGCTGCCTCCATCATTTTCATAGCTAAAAGCGAGTTTTCATAGGTAAAAGCGGGTTTTCATAGGTAGAGAGTCGGTTTTCATAGCTAGAAGCGGTTAGTCATAGCTACAGCTCCAGCCTTCAGCCCGCCCTGTCGCCGGCTCGCTGCTGGTCCGCACAGCCTCTCCACATGATCTCCCTAGGTACCCTCCGGCCGTCGCGCAGCCGCGAGCCGACCGCGCACCGGCGCGCGTCGCTCCGCGCGCAGTACATGTTCACGTGCGGCTGCCGCGCCTGCGCCGACCCCGCCGACGCCGTGGTGTGTAGCTGACGGGTTTTCATAGCTAGGGACTAGATTACGTAGCTAGGGACATGATGACGTAGCTAGGGGACTAGATGACGTAGCTAGGGACGAGAATTCATAGCTAAAAGGGGGTTTTCATAGGTACCGACTTGATTTTCATAGGTACCGACTTGATTTTCATAGCTAGAATCTTAGTTAAAGACAAGTTTTCATAGCTCATAGCGGGTTTTCATAGATAAAGAGTCGGTTTTCATATCTATATACTTGATTTTCATGGCTAAATTCGAATTTTCATAGCTTCAAGCGAGTTTTCATAGGTAAAGAGTCGGTTTTCATAGCTGAAAGCGAATTTTCATTGGTAGAGATTCGGTTTTCATAGCTAGAGACACAATTTCATAGCTGCCTCCTTGATTTTCTTAGCTAAATTCGAATTTTCATAGCTAAAAGCGAGTTTTCATAGCTAAAGACACGATTTCATAGCTAAAGACACGATTTCATAGCTACCCTCCTTGGTTTTCATAGGTAAGGTGTGGGTTTTCATAGCTAGAATCGGATTTTCATAGCTGTGAGTCGGTTTTCATAACTAAAAGCGGGTTTTCATAGCTAGAGACACGATTTCATAGCTCTACCTCCTTGGTTTTCATTGCTAAATTGGTAATTTTATGAATAAAAGTGAGTTTTCATAGGTAAAAGCGGGTTTTCATAGGTAGAGAGTCGGTTTTCATAGCTAGAAGCGGTTAGTCATAGCTACAGCTCCAGCCTTCAGCCCGCCCTGTCGCCGGCTCGCTGCTGGTCCGCACAGCCTCTCCACATGATCTCCCTAGGTACCCTCCGGCCGTCGCGCAGCCGCGAGCCGACCGCGCACCGGCGCGCGTCGCTCCGCGCGCAGTACATGTTCACGTGCGGCTGCCGCGCCTGCGCCGACCCCGCCGACGCCGTGGTGTGTAGCTGACGGGTTTTCATAGCTAGGGACTAGATGACGTAGCTAGGGGACAACGTGAAGTAGCTAGTGACGAGAATTCATAGCTAAAAGGGGGTTTTAATAGGTACCGACTTGATTTTCATAGCTAGAATCTATTTGATTTTCATTGTTAAATTCGAATTTTCATAGCTTCAAGCGAGTTTTCATAGGTTAAGAGTCGGATTTCATAGCTAGAGTCACAATTTCATAGCTTCCTCCTTGACTGTCTTAGCTAAATTCGAATTTCCATAGCTAAAAGCGAGTTTTCATAGGTAAATAATCGGTTTTCATAGCTAGAGACACGATTTCATAGCTACCTCCTTGATTTTCATAGCTAAAATCTAATTTACATAGCTAAAAAAGCGTATTTCCATAGGTAACAAGTCTGTTTTCATAGCTAGAATCTGATTTTTATAGGTAGAGTAGTAGGTTTTCATAGATGGGGACAAGATTTCATAGCTGCCTCCTTCATTTTCATAAAAAGCGAAGCTAAAAGCGAATTTCATAGGTAAAAGCGTGTTTTCATAGGTAGAGAGTCGGTTTTCATAGCTAGAAGCGGTTAGTCATAGCTACAGCTCCAGCCTTCAGCCCGCCCTGTCGCCGGCTCGCTGCTGGTCCGCACAGCCTCTCCACATGATCTCCCTAGGTACCCTCCGGCCGTCGCGCAGCCGCGAGCCGACCGCGCACCGGCGCGCGTCGCTCCGCGCGCAGTACATGTTCACGTGCGGCTGCCGCGCCTGCGCCGACCCCGCCGACGCCGTGGTGTGTAGCTGACGGGTTTTCATAGCTAGGGACTAGATTACGTAGCTAGGGACATGATGACGTAGCTAGGGACGAGATGACGTAGCTAGGGACGAGAATTCATAGCTAAAAGGGGGTTTTCATAGGAACCGACTTGATTTTCATAGGTACCGACTTGATTTTCATAGGTACCCGACTTGATTTTCATAGCTAGAATCGTAGTTAAGGACAAGTTTTCATAGCTCAAAGCGGGTTTTCATAGGTAAAGAGTCGGGTTTCATAGCTAAAGACACGATTTCATAGCTACCTCCTTGGTTTTCATAGCTAAATTGGAATTTCCATAGCTAAAAGCGAGTTTTCATAGGTAAGGTGTGGGTTTTCATAGCTAGAATCGGATTTTCATAGGTAGAGAGTCGGTTTTCATAGATGGGGACAAGATTTCATAGCTGCCTCCTTCATTTTCATAGCTGAATTCGAATTTCCATAGCTAAAAGCGAGTTTTCATAGGTAAAAGCGGGTTTTCATAGGTAGAGAGTCGGTTTTCATAGCTAGAAGCGGTTAGTCATAGCTACAGCTCCAGCCTTCAGCCCGCCCTGTCGCCGGCTCGCTGCTGGTCCGCACAGCCTCTCCACATGATCTCCCTAGGTACCCTCCGGCCGTCGCGCAGCCGCGAGCCGACCGCGCACCGGCGCGCGTCGCTCCGCGCGCAGTACATGTTCACGTGCGGCTGCCGCGCCTGCGCCGACCCCCGCCGACGCCGTGGTGTGTAGCTGACGGGTTTTCATAGCTAGGGACTAGATTACATAGCTAGGGACTAGATTACGTAGCTAGGGGACAAGATGACGCAGCTAGGGGACAAGATGACGTAGCTAGGGGACAAGATGACGTAGCTAGGGACGAGAATTCATAGCTAAAACGGGTTTTCATAGGTACCGACTTGATTTTCATAGGTACCGACTTGATTTTTCATAGGTACCCGACTTGATTTTCATAGCTAGAATCGTAGTAAAGGACAAGTTTTCATAGCTCAAAGCGGGTTTTCATAGATAAAGAGTCGGTTTTCATATCTTTCTACTTGATTTTCATAGCTAAATTCGAATTTTCATAGCTAAAAGCAAGTTTTCATAGGTAAAGAGTAGGTTTTCATAGCTAGAATCGGATTTTCATAGCTGATAAGTCGGATTTCATGACTAAAAGCGGGTTTTCATAAGTAGAGAGTCGGTTTTCATAGCTAGCGACACGATTTCATAGCTACCTCCTTGATTTTCTTAGCTAAATTCGACTTTTCATTGCTAAAACCGGGTTTTCATAGCTAAATTGGAATTTCCATAGCTAAAAGCAAGTTTTCATAGGTAAAGAGTCGGTTTTCATAGCTGAAAGCGTATTTTCATAGGTAAATAGTCGGTTTTCATAGCTAGAGACACGATTTCATAGCTACCTCCTTGATTTTCTTAGCTAATTTCGAATTTTCATAGCTAAAAGCGAGCTTTCATAGCTAAAAGCGGGTTTTCATAGGTAGAGAGTCGGTTTTCATAGCTAGAAGCGGTTAGTCATAGCTACAGCTCCAGCCTTCAGCCCGCCCTGTCGCCGGCTCGCTGCTGGTCCGCACAGCCTCTCCACATGATCTCCCTAGGTACCCTCCGGCCGTCGCGCAGCCGCGAGCCGACCGCGCACCGGCGCGCGTCGCTCCGCGCGCAGTACATGTTCACGTGCGGCTGCCGCGCCTGCGCCGACCCCGCCGACGCCGTGGTGTGTAGCTGACGGGTTTTCATAGCTAGGGACTAGATTGCATAGCTAGGGGACAAGATGACGTAGCTAGGGACGAGAATTCATAGCTAAAAGGGGGTTTTCATAGGTACCGACTTGATTTTCATAGCTAGAATCATAGTTAAGGACAAGTTTTCTTAGCTCACAGCGGGTTTTCATAGATAAAGAGTCGGTTTTCATATCTATCTACTGGTTTTTCATAGCTAAATTCGAATTTTCATAGCTTCAAGCGAGTTTTCATAGGTAAAGAGTCGGTTTTCATAGTTGAAAGCGAATTTTCCATTGGTAGAAATTTGGGTTTCATAGTTAAAAGGAATTATCATAAATTATCATAAAATTAGGAAATCATTCATGGGTAATTGTGTAAGATTTTATAATAAACTTCCAGTAAATGTTACTGAATTTTCAGTCAACAAGCATTTTGTAAAGCGTAAACTTATATCTAAAGCTTATTATAGTACACAAGACTACATGAATGATAAAACACCGTGGGAGTAATTTAGGATTTAATTATTAGTTTGTTAAAGTCATGACATTCAATTACGATAATTTACGCTTGGAGACCCTATACATCTCCAAACGTGCATTATATAATGTTATTATTATATACCTATTCGGAGAGAAACCTTACTTCTCTATAAATTATTACTTATAAATGTTGTGACTTTTAGAGACTTTACATCTCTTGTTATTATTATTCTATTTCAATTTATTTAAAATCAATTTTATGTTTGTTTTTTTAATGCATGTTAGTTGTAAGATGTACCATGATTGATTGAAAAAATAATTCCCGCCAAGTTTCTTACCGGTTCTTCTTGGGTCAGCGGTGTAGGGTTCGAACCGGAAGTAGTTTTCATATTTAGACGATTCAAAAGAGTTTGTTGCTATTCCAATTTGAATAAAGAATTATTTGACTTTGACTTTGACTTTGAAAGCGAGTTTTCATAGATAAAGAGTCGGTTTTCATAGCTGTACACACGATTTCATAGCTACCTCCTTGATTTTCTTGGCTAAATTGGAATTTCCATAGCTAAAAGCAAGTTTTCATAGGTGAGGTGTGGGTTTTCATAGTTAGATTCGGATTTTCATAGGTAGAGAGTCGGTTTTCATAGCTGTAGACACGATTTCATAGCTGCCTCCTTGATTTCCTTAGCTAAATTCTAATTTTCATAGCTAAAAGCGAGTTTTCATAGGTAAAGTGTCGGTTTTCATAGCTGGAGACACTATTTCATAGCTGCCTCCTTCAGTTTCATAGGTTATTTCGAATTTCCATAGCTAAAAGCGAGTTTTCATAGGTAAAAGCGGGTTTTCATAGGTAGAGAGTCGGTTTTCATAGCTAGAAGCGGTTAGTCATAGCTACAGCTCCAGCCTTCAGCCCGCCCTGTCGCCGGCTCGCTGCTGGTCCGCACAGCCTCTCCACATGATCTCCCTAGGTACCCTCCGGCCGTCGCGCAGCCGCGAGCCGACCGCGCACCGGCGCGCGTCGCTCCGCGCGCAGTACATGTTCACGTGCGGCTGCCGCGCCTGCGCCGACCCCGCCGACGCCGTGGTGTGTAGCTGACGGGTTTTCATAGCTAGGGACTAGATTACATAGCTAGGGACAAGATGACGTAGCTAGGGGACAAGATGAAGTAGCTAGGGACGAGAATTCATAGCTAAAAGGGGGTTTTCATAGGTACTGACTTGATTTTCATAGGTACCCGACTTGATTTTCATAGGTACCGACTTGATTTTCATAGCTAGAATCGTAGTAAAGGACAAGTTTTCATAGCTCAAAGCGGGTTTTCATAGATAAAGAGTCGGTTTTCATATCTATCTACTTGATTTTCTTAGCTTAATTCGATTTTTCATAGCTAAAAGCGAGTTTTCATAGGTAAAGAGTCGGTTTTCATAGCTGGAGACACGATTTCATAGCTACCTCCTTGATTTACATAGTTAAATTCGAATTTCCATACCTAAAAGCGAGTTTTCATAGGTAAAAGCGGGTTTTCATAGGTAGAGAGTCGGTTTTCATAGCTAGAAGCGGTTAGTCATAGCTACAGCTCCAGCCTTCAGCCCGCCCTGTCGCCGGCTCGCTGCTGGTCCGCACAGCCTCTCCACATGATCTCCCTAGGTACCCTCCGGCCGTCGCGCAGCCGCGAGCCGACCGCGCACCGGCGCGCGTCGCT